>APFE030220683.1:378446-416508 GCA_000404065.3 Pinus taeda
AAACTAGTGAGAAAATATATGTCTGAGGGCTCTATCTCGAGCTGGTGCCCCCCGATATAAAACCATTGATCCTGAACATTCCACCTTTCGACCAGCCACTCTAAGAATGGCACCTGGGCCCTCATGCCAGGTATGGCCCAGTATTTGTAAAGACCGCATGCCTTTAAAGCATCAATGGAAGGTTGATGATTTATTGCGGCCAAATCAACATATTCATGTTCTCTTTCGCGCCAATCAAGCATGGTGGGCAATCTACACACCAAAAAACATCCATTAGATTTCATCAAATCAAAAATTAATGGTTGAATCTTGAGTTTTTGTTTTGAAAATCCACTTTGTGCGGAGTATGCACCTCGCCTTCAGAAATAGAGCGTGGGTACGCAGCTGTACTGAAGGTAGGTTGCGTACCCCAACCATTTTCCCATTAAAGAAAATGTCGGGGTACACAGGTTACCCATGGGGTACCTGCGTACCCCGAAAAGCGGATCTCAAAACCCCAAAGCCCCCAAAAAATCAAACTAGGGCTTAAAATGAAATTTTAATCGGATGAAAACAAAGAGGAGGATGTTGTAAAATACCTGAAAGAGACGGCGCTCGATTCCGACGGTCGGATTCTCCGCAAAGTCCACGGGAAGTTTCTTGCCAAAGGCCCTTTTCTCTCCGTAAAATGATAAAAATGACATGATAAAAAGTCTTTTTATAGGTTTTTTGGATAAATAAATGCTCAATTTGTTTATTTTTCACCATGGAAGGATATTTTTCAATGTATTTTTGCCTATCCTAAACACGTATGAGTAATGTGTTGTTTTTGTGCAGGACAAAAGGATTTTCAGGGAAAATTGTCATTTTTCACGAACCAAAACATCAGAGTCATCTTTTAAGCCCTTTTCTGACTCCCAAAAAAATCGGAAAAGGATTGCGAGCTTCTTTACGACTCGTTAAAACGGAATTAAACAACTCCTATACCCTTTTTACTAACCGTAAAAATAGGAAAGATTGCCGGGTTTTTGTCGTTTCAAATTCGGGACACTGGAAATAAAACGACTGTCCTTGAATACTTTTTTACTTTTCAGGTCAAAGAACACTAATCATGAAAGTACTCCTTGGTCGCAAGATCAAGTGGTTCTCCTAGGTATTATTTTATACTTTTTCGGGCTTGGGAGACACAAATTTACAAAAAAGTCCAATCTGGAGTCTTCTTAAGTTTTTCAAACTCTCTAAAATTAAAAAATGCCGAGTTTCTCCTATACTGGACTCGTTAAAATTTCACATTAAAGGACCTGTTCAATTACAAACAGGAACGGACAACTCCTTCTTAGGGTTCGAATCAAAACTAAGTTGGACTCATCCGAAGGATGTGCTTATAATCAAGCATATGTTATCCTCCTCAAGCTTGTAAAAAATAAAGAGGTACTTGCCAGAAATGGTGGGAGAAAAGAGAGAAGAATGAGCCTATTTGTTATTCTTTTGTCTCAGAAAAACCTTATTACCACTCTTGAACACGACACTTTTTTATTCACCTGGGTTGGAAAATCCTTTGCCTCACAGTTAATCAAACCACATTGAAATTCTTCAGTCGGGTTCTGGGTATTAACTTTGAGTCATTCGTCACCAAACCATCTGTTGTGTCGTTATGTGTTCAAGAGGTCTGCAAACGAAACATTGAACTGCAAAATACCTATCATCCATTTTGACCATCCCTGAGTCAGTCCTTACAGCAACATTTCTCCAACTTGAACTATGATTTCGTGTTATGGGCTTGCCTGCGACGGGTCGCTTTCTATCAACATCAGCACATTATCTAGAAAGATGACATAGAAATCGTCAGTACCTTGAAGTATGCATGCATCAATGGCAGGTTTCTCGCCTTCGACGTCAGTTTACATCATTGACTTTCGATCGAAAGACTCCGTGAAATGTTCGACATCGACTCATTCATTCACATCTCATGGATTGTACTGGGTACTTTGAGAACCATTGACATCACTGGTGGTCTCTCTCACACTTGTTAACAGTTTACATCATCGACTGGTAATCAAGTGGTTTCTACCATGTTCGACATCGACTCATTTATTCGCATGGCTAGAATCGTACCATTTTGGGAAGTAGAAATGAAGACCCTGGATCTAGTTTCCACCATCCAGGCTGCGAGGAGTTTTGTACTCATTATATAGTAGACCAATTATAAACAGATGGCTGCGTCCATACTGTGTCTACATGAGTCTATGATTATGATGTACTACGAAATCATTCCTGTATCAGAGCAGTAGTTAGTCCATTAGTTAAAGTTTTTTGATCTAAGTATGGGAATGCCTACCTCAACGATGATATAATCTTATACATGTATTTTGTGTTGAAAATTGCAGGTTTTGACTGGGCTCTCCACAAGATAATCCTTGAAATGATAAAGTACTTCACCCTTCCTAGATGAGATAAAACCCTAATCTATTACAGGCTTCGCACTTTAGGGGGAAATCTGTTACACTAAAATTTGTCACCTTGACTATTTGCAGTTAGTATGGCTCCATCAACAGTCATACTATCCTCCTTGGCAAGCCTCATACCTCTCCTCTCCATGTCAAACTTCAAGAAACAGAGAAAGTCTTTAAATATATATTTATCTCTGGGTAAGCAGTTTCTCTCAACCTTACCTGCGTGTACGCATCCCAAGTTCATAATACCTGCGTACTTGTGCGCTCTATATGTAAAGGGGTGGGTGAGTACTCCTGTAAAGGTCAAAAGACGCGGGTTTCATCTTAAAAAAGTTACTTGTGGTCATTTCTAGAGCATTCTAGAAGCTTGTTTGACGTGTATTGAGCGCCTCTAGATGGTTCATGTATCCCTATGAAAGAGGAACTTATCCCATCAAGATGGGAGCTACCCCATCCAAAGAGGGGCTTATCCCATTGATGGTGGACCTGATTAACTTCCTCTAGAACACTATAAATACAGGCATTGGGCCAGAGGAGGGGAGGTTGAAAGCTGAAAATTCCAAAGGGTAGATGCTGCTGGAATTAGGACTTGCATTGTAAACTTGTGAGGAGAGATTACCATCCTTTCTTGTTGCCATATTGGAAGTGGGTGAGCTTGTCAAAGTAGAGGAAATCTCTTGCTGGACCCTGGGAGGACCTTGCACAACACCAAGGCTCAGGTTGTAATGGTTCCTTTTTTGTTTCCTTAATACAAATAAGTCCATTCTTCTCAATGATTTGTTGTTAATGAATTATTTCAATATACTCCTTGGTCTATATGTTGAATATGTTTTATTTTATGAGATATTCAGGTGCTATTTAATCGTTTGATTGTTAGTGAATGCAGGTTTTGAAGAGAAGGAGGAGCTCATCCGGATCGACGAGGCTGGACTACTACAACAGCGTTGGACTACAGGTAGGATCTAAACACTTGATTTCTTGTATGATAAATGCATATTTATAGAAGGATTGTTCTTAATTGTCTTGTTTGTCACTAGAAAGCCTTAAGCTTCTAGGGAGGTTGGTTTTGTCCGCAAAATTAACTCTTTCCGCATGACAAGGAGTACTTGACTAAGGAGGAGGGCATACCTCTTTAGAGAAGTAGTAGCTTAAACATAAAGTATAAATACTGTGTTATCAATGCATCACACATATACAAATTGAACATGAATTAGTGATCTTGTATTAACAAAAATTTACTAGAATGTAATTAAAGTTCTCCATTTCTTCTTCTTTCCTCACTCTAGTGGAGCAGGGTATTTATACCAAGTTCATTTCTAATATTTAACATGAAGGCTAAGGAGAACCATGAGAATTTATGATCCTTAGGTTATCTCTCCTTGTTACAACAATAAGGGAAAAATATATACCGTAGAATGGTTTTCGAGTCACCATCCATCTCAACCAATGAAATATAGTTAAAATTGTGGTGATCGAATCTCCCATATTGAATGGAAATAATTTCTCTCTTGTCTCTTCCCCTATTGGGAGGTGGAAAGTTGTTGATTTCCCCCCTTGTCAACTAATGGTGAAAACTATGCAATTGTGGTTGACTAGTGTTGTTGCTCTCATGCTATCACAATTGTCATTAACAAGCAATGCATCGAGGTGTTGCATCCATGTGGTAGAAGTGTTACAACCACTATCATCAAAGGTGTTGCAACTACATGGAGGAGGTGTTGTAGCAACTACTATCAAAAGTGTTGCAACCATGCGAAGGATGTGTTGTAATGATCCAAAGTATGTTTTGCAACAACTATTATTAATTGGTAGTAGACCTGAGGTGTTGCAACAACACAAAGGAAGTGTTGCAGTAAATGAACTACTTTGGTAGCCTTTTTCAATACCTCCAAAGATACTTGCACATGTTTTTCTAAAGAATTCCTCATGATTTCTTTTTAGTTAACACAAAAAGTTTGATTCCTTCCATAACATACTACTGTGAACTTTAAAATGATATAATCGAAGTAATGCTATACCTTAGCATAAATGCATCATTGTAGACAAAATGGGTTGTAGGATGATACAAGGATAGGGAAAAATGGTAATCAAAAGGTGGAAAATGGGTGCATAAATATGTAATTTTGGACACTTATTAGCTACTCTTCTCTACTATGGAACAAAATGCATTAGAATAAAATTAAACCTCCTTTTCTCTATGTGGCCTAGTTATAACACAACCTGATAGCCAATTAGGGGTTAAATTTAACCCATTCAACCCTTAATGTGAGTTAAAACTTGGTTCTTTTAATTCTTCTTCATCATGCTTACATGGCTAGATCCTTTTCCAAAAGTAATGGGGATGACATGGCATCCTATCGAATCATGGTGAAGAAAATGGGAAGGTCAACTTCCGGGTGGCATAACATTTGCATACATACTCTATTTGAGGTCATTCTTGTATTGTTGGAAGGCTATCTTAGTTTACAGTAACATCAAGGGGTTTGATGTAAATGATATTTTTTTACCCAAAAAACTTCATTAAATTATTTAAATTATCTCCATAAGGTTTGAAACATGAATTCACCAACCTGGGACCCACTGATAAAAATGGTCCAATGAGCTAATTCCTCCAATTTTCCACTTTGAAATCATAAATATGGATTAAAAAAAATATAATGATCCAATTGGGATCACATAGTGATTCCCTATCCCAACTGCCAAGACACATCCCATCTCAACCACAAATGCATGAACAAATCTTATTTTGTCTTATACCTATGAATAAAATAATGGAAAATTATAAATATGTTTTCATGTTGGAAATGATTTTTAGTGAACAAATTATAATTCTTAAAGCGAAGCTATGGAATTTCTTTTAAATTTCTCATTATTAGGTGTGGCACTTGATAGCATAATGTTTCCCTTTTAGCAGATGAATTTGAGTTTTAATGTGGTGTCTAATTTTTTCATTGAGGTTCTACTTAACCAAGAAACCTTTGGTCAAAGGCTAGGAAAAAGTTACTACTCTTCTTCTACCTTGGGGTGACGATAGTCATCTAAAAATACCCTGATGGCACTGTCACAAATCCATGTTAATGGGCGATCAATAATGAAGGGATATAATCCTTACAAAACTTCCAATAGTAAAATGCTCTATACTCCATATTGTTATTTTTATGATATTCCTTCTAATAGTGTTGTGTAGTGCAATAAATTGTAAATCAATACAATTTGGCCAATTTGGTGTAAATTTGGCGTAAAATGATAGTACTTGTATTTTGTTGTAATTTTCTTGAATATGGTTTGGTTTCTAATAAGTAAAACTATATTTAAAAAAAATGTGCATTGCTTTGTTTCAATTCATAGACATACATCTTCCTAGTTAGAGATATCAAATGAGGAATTGCTTGCTTTTTAGTCCATTAAGTTGTAATGGATTCACAGGTAAAGTTTTGAATTGTAGTCATGGTGTGGTGTTTAGCACAATTCAAATTATTTCAAACCATGGATGTAATAAATACTTCTTTTAGAAATTATAGAATGTGAATTTTTATTTAACAACTTATTATGGGCATCACACTTAAATGAAAGATTGTATTATAATATACATATTAACTCAATATGTATTAAGCTGTGAAAAATCTCATAATTATTCCATAAGAAAATGATTATTTTTGCCGCAATTTCATAATTATGAAATAAGAATCATTTTATAATTGATAAGAAAGTTCATAGTGAGTTCAAAAAATACTCAAAAGTGAGGATGGAATTTGTAGATGACTTGTAATTTCTTAGTACACATTCGATAAGCCAACCTACGAATCACAATTGCTTAGTTCACATGCCATCAATTATGAGCTTCCTCCAAATCATTATGAACTTTCTTCTCAATTATGAAATAACACTTATTTTGTAATTATGAAAATGTGATAAAATAATTATCTCCCTGTGGGATAATTATTAGGTTTTTACTCAATTATGTAATTTTGACCTTGTAATCTCTAATAACAACCTGAAATAACACTTATTTTGTAATTATGAAAATGTGATAAAATAATTATCTCCTTGTGGGATAATTATTAGGTTTTTACTCAATTATGTAATTTTGACCTTGTAATCTCTAATAACAACCTTGCAAGCCCTATGATGGAAAATACAAGTGTAATGATGTTAACATTGATATTTTTTGTAAAAAAATATCACTGAGACAAAGTTCCCTACCATTGTTTTTTACTACATTAAAAGTCACAATAAGTTTTAAGTGATTTAATTTACAAAACATCTAAGTTTTCAAATTTTCATGACTAAATTTCACTAATAAATGTTTCCCATCTTCATGGATTCACTACCATATAAACATTAGAGCATAATAAAGTTAAGCCACATATTGATGTTGGTGTTCCCATATCATTTATGTACTAGTTTAACACTGAGAAAAAAAATTTCCACAAAATCCTCCATTTCTTATACAAACCCCTTCACTAAAAAAACATCCAGAAATTCCTCATCAATTACTCAAAAACCTTCTAAAAACATCTACTAGAATATTTACAAACTTATTTTATGTTTTGGTCCATACATTAAAACTAAAATCCTCCCATAAAACCTTACCTATATCATAGTAGAGTTGTTTAGATAAAGCAAGTCACATACATAAATGTTAAATTTAGTAGAGCTCATCAATATTAACAAAAATAGGAGTCCTTACCTATATCATAGTAGAGTTGTTTAGATAAAGCAAGTCACATACATAAATGTTAAATTTAGTAGAGCTCATCAATATTAACAAAAATAGGATCAATATTAACAAAAATAGGAGTTGGAGTTACAATGGCTTCAAAACATCAATGGCATAGACAAACATGAATATTATTGAGGATAAGAGTTACAATGGCTTCAAAACATCAATGGCGTAGACATACATGAATGTGATTGATGATATGGGCATCAATGGCCTCAAAAGGCATGGGTCCTACTGAGGATAAAGCATGTGGCTTTAATGACTTTAGTGTTCAACAAAATGGAAGATGTCGAAAGTGTTATTGAACCTAGTAGACAAAATAAAGTATTGTTGAACCTAGTAGTTGAAAACATGTAAAGTATTGTTGAACCTAGTAGTTGAAAACATAGCATGTGATTAGAGAGTTTCATAAGAGGCAAATGAATTCACATACTAATATGAAAATTAAAAATGGGTAAAGAGACACAAAATGGGTGTTGATGAGTTATATAATAATTTTTTGAATTAAAAAAATGTAAAAACGCTTCAAAAAATTTATAAAAAATTTAATTTATTATACGTATAAAAATTATATGTTAAAATAAGATATTCTAACAACATATAAATAATAACAATCAGACTTGTAACCTTATTGAAAAATCAAAGATGACCAAAAAACAATCAATTAACCAATTTTGTAATAACAATTAAACTTGTAACCTTATTGAAAAATCAAAAATGACAAAAAAAACAATCAATTAACCAATTTTGTAAGAGAAACAAAGATAGCAAAGAAAGATTAACATCAAAGGCAAAATGAAAAATGTTTCACTTGAAAAGGGTTCTAATTTGGGAGAAAAATAAAGAAAAAATCATTAAACTCCATAAGAGAGTTTGATCGCCTATTATGCTTACAACCATTAAGTTGACAAATATCTTTTTTTAAAAGAATCAATCAATCAACTTTTCCAACCATTAAGTTGACAAATATCTTCTTTTTTTTAAACCAATCAAATAAAACATAGGTAGCAAAGAAAATTAAACATTAAAGAAAAACGCTTTACATAAAAAGGAGTTATTATAAAAAAGAAAAACAAATCATTAAGCCCGGTAAAAGAAGTTTAAATAACCTTATTATACTCATGACCATTAAGTTGATAAGCATCCTTTCTTAATATTAAAATAATTATATAAATTGAAATATAGATATTAATATATTATATATATTATATATATAGATATATATAATATATATATATATATATATATATATATATATATATATATATATATTAATATATATATATTATTTATTATTATTTATTGCAGGTCATTAATAAGATTTCAACCTAAAAGAAAATGAACATTTTTCCTTCTCCATTCATTTAAACTACTTGTCAAACAATTGAACATATAATAAGTTACTTTTACATCACTAAACAAATGTGAAATTTCACATTACATTTTCAATTGAAAAAGAAAAAATATACATATTATCTTGACCATGTGCCATAAAGATGACAAAGCATGAACATATATTTTGTTAATGTACCATGGATGAGCCAAACTTACCCAGCCCCTCATCAAGCTAGGTTACCACAAGTCCGGTCACTGTGTGCGTAGGAATGAAATAAAACAATTGCCCATTTATGTGACATGAGTCTCCATCTCAATATTTGCTTTGTCTTTATCGACTTTCTTTGGTGTGGATTTCCTGTAAATCGCATATAAAACAAGCTGTGCAGCACCCAACAATGTTCCCAACCCATTGGGAGCCTGTATCAACAAATAAATTCATGTATTGGCTTTAAAATGGTTTCCAGTAGAAAATTATGTGGCCAGTGCCATGTTTTCCATTAGTAATTGAAAAAGGCAATAAATCGATTAATAAACTCACAGCCACAAATGCATCCTGACCGATAAGGCCATAAATAAACCAAGAGGAACTGCAGAGGAATACAAACAGGGACAGGAAGAATGGCATGTATTCCACGCTCTTTGTTTGCACTACATTTTTCTGCCATGCATCCCATGGAAAAAAATTAGTAACAACAAGAATAACCATTTAGAAGATGCACAAAGCAAGCTCTGAAATTGATCCGAGAACTAAGAGGGTTAGTGAATACAGACCATAATAGACAGTGGGGCAGCATACATGCATACTGACAGGGTTGCAGCAGCTATCCCCACCAGTAAAGAGCGTGCAGTGTGATGGAGAGCTAACACCGATACCAGAGCAATCGCCCCAAAAAAGACCAACTCTGCGACGAACAATCCGAAAATTTTTCGCTGTTGTTTCACTCACACATACAGTTGGAATACTTATCATCATATTTCACCTCATTTCATATTCACATTCTGATCAATTAGATAATCACAGATTTAAGATTCTCGTGGGATGAAATGTTTGATAGAAAGCTTTGAGAAGCAGGGATATTATCACAGTTTGTATTAATGGTTTTTAAAATCAATAGAAGCCAGTTTTTTTTTTCATCTGAAAAAAAGGAGGTTCTTGAGGCGTCCATCTTCTTCAAATTTTGACATTTAAATCAGCATTTTGAGTTTTTAAGTGAATTTATCTTCACAAAAGTTGACATTGAAATCAACATTTTGAATTTTTAAGTGAATTTATCTTCACAACCCATTGTCCCTGGTTTTGAAGATGAATCCAGTTAAGAAATTTATCTTCAGAACTAAATGGCTTGGTCCTGAAAATGAATCCAGTTAAGAATTCAAAACATGATTTTGAGGAGGATGGAACTGTGGAATCCTAGATCTTGATCTTAAAGATGAATCAATCAACAATTTAAAACATTGACTATCAAGGAAGATGCACACTGAAAATTTCTCCAAAAAATTAATAATCTAGATAATCAAGTTTCATTAACAACCACTATGTTATTAAATATTATATAAATTAAGAATTCCAAACATGATTTTGAAAAGGATGGAACTGTGGAATCCTAAGTCTTGATCTTAAAGATGAATCCATCTAGAATTTAGAACATTGACCATCAAAGGAGGTGAACAACTGAAAATTTCTCAAAAATTGATAATCTAGATGATCAAGATTCATTAACAACCACTCTGTTATAAAATATTATATAAATTATACAATACAAAGTTCAAAACCCTTAATTAAATACAAAATTCAAATCCCTTAATTCAAACCATGAAATACAAAATTTAAATCCCCGGGAACAAAACCAAAAGAAAAAACTAAATGATCTGGAAATATACTCTTACCCTGTACTTTGGAGGAGAATATGCCAAGTAGAGGCACACATATATTATCTCTAGAACGGCTCCCAATCCATTGGAAACAGTGACCAGAATATTATCAGATGTTATGAAGGGCAGGCCATACCAAGTGTACAAAAGGCAGTTTAAGAGGGCTGCCACATATGGGATCCCTGAGAACTCCTCTGTAGAGCCCTTTCTTATCACGTAATAGAATGTAATCCTGCATAAAAATATAAATGAATTAGACTGGCTGAAGCAATAGCAATAGGTTGTCTTTAATGTTTAATGGATAGGTCATTTTTTCAATGGTATGAAGTATTATATAAACAATAAAGAGTATTATGTAAACTATAAAGATCGTACATTAGGTAAACATTGAGATTAAAAATTCAAATCCCAACCAATAAAACTTAAAATACTTTAAATATCTAACGAGTTCAATATCAACCTAAATCTACTCAGAAACTTCTACTTGAATTTCCTCACGAAAACAAAATTCATGAATCTGGGCTTACGCAGGCGACAGAAAGAGTGCTGTTCCGAAAATATTCCCTGCATTTTATTCATTTCAAACGCCATTGAAATAAGTAAAGTAGTCTCTCCAGAATCCCTATATACATAAAAAGAGAATAGTTATACGAGGAGAAACATCAAACCCAAGATGCCGAAGATTAAATGCAGAACATTCCCCATTATTTCGCCTGAACTGGACTGAATTCGATCTCAGGGAAGCAGAATGAAATGGGTTTGGCCTCATGGAAGCAGAAATAGGGTACCTGTGGAAGGCACGGGTAGATGTCGCTTTTCCTCCTGTGCTAAAGCTGGCAATGATAGGTACTGCAGCGTCTGCACATCAAAGAAGCCACATGGTACACGTCAAAGGAATATGAACCTTCACCACACCGCCATAATTGTTTGCCCTCGCCGGACGTGTGGCCATGAAAGTGTGGTCAGGTGTCGACCTCCTCGATACAGAGATATACTGGAACAAAGAGTGAATCTATCCAGAGGATCTTTTGATTTTAAATGTATTTGAATGTCTTATCAAAACTTTAGGGTAAATTTCACTTTCCCCTACCATTGTTCCTTTCCTGTCCGCAGAAGGCAGGAAAAGAAAAGTGTTTACAACATTTTTAAATTAATTTTTTATGCTCTTTTGATTTTAAATGTATTAAAATGTCTTATCAAAACTTTGGAGTAAATTTCACTTTCCCAGATCATTGCTCCTTTCCCGGATAAGGCAGGAAAAGGGAAGTGTTTACAATATTTTTAAATTAATTTTTTATACTGATCGACTAAAGCAAGATAGGTTAAAGTGAATTGAATCAAATTTAAATCGATTTTAAACACAAACACAAAAATTCTACAGACAGTGGTTGGTGATGAGATTTATTTTCATTTTGTTTTTATATTATTGGTGTATGAGTGATATTTTCAAAGATTTGAACACGTGTTAATTTTAAATATCAAAATTTTAGATATTAGAGTTGGTGATGGGATTTGTTTTCATATTATTTATATCTTTTTATACTATAAGCGTAAGCTTCCAAAAATTTACATACAAATAAAACTACTTGCAAATAGATTCGAAACACTAAACTCTAAAATAAAAAATAGATTCCAAACACTACACTCTAAAATAAAAAAAATATCTGATATTTTACTTGTCATAAAAATTAGAATGAGAAGTAATAGTAAAATACAACTTCCAGATCAAGATCTCGTTTTTGGGTGAGTAGTTACTGACCATATGAGTTTACTAGAGTTGTAATTGAGATATTACTGTCCTTTGCAGTTTAGGAGAGTTGTAAGTGGATCTATTCCCTGTTTTGATTTGATGGTATTTGACAATTACATCCCTTGCCACTTTTGACCATCTTATTGAATGCCTTTGCAATTTATGAAAGTTTAAGTGGATTTTTTTTCCAATGTTTTGAAAGTATTTGAAAACAAACTCCATTCAATCCTTTACTCCTTTTGAAAACCTTATCTTGGATGCTAAAAACTATGTTTCATGTGTCTATACTTGTAAATATTAATTAAGGAAAAAGACAAATAAAAAAGCAGACCCACAAAAAGTTAGATGCTCTGCCCACAGCAAGGCACAGCTTGCATCTACGGATCCTGAGACGACAACTATGTATTTACATTGTCTGAATAAGAGAATGATGCACCCACCAAAATTATATTTTACAATTTAGGGAAAAAAGTTATATATATATATATATTATATATATTTATATATATATTGTGGATATTAAGGAAAATTATGATTTTTTAATAATTTATTTTTTATTATAAATGAATATTTAGGGAGATTAAATTTGGAATTTTTATATAATTTTGAATTGGAAAGATTTGAATAGTCTAAAAAAAGTTTTCATATATTTTGGTTGATTAATTTTAAAGATGACTTAGTGTGTTTGAACCTTGTAATCTATGAGTTATGAGTGTATGGTTTAATTAATCTTTAGTATTGACTTTATATATAAAAAGTGATATAGATCCATTTTAATATTATTTTTGAATTTTTAGAGATTTAGGATTTATATATTTTTTGAATAACATCTAATAACATCATTGCAATTCTTATGGTGATAAGTATAACCCGTATAAATTCATCTTAATAATAGATCTAACAAACACAAAGAATAATCAAATCTCTTTAGGTGAAAACTTCTTTTAGAGTATAAGAATCAAAAGATTTCCCTTAAGATTTGACCCCTCTCTACTATATATATATATATATATAATGCATAAATGGATTGAAGGCATTCAAAATCCCCTTCTTTACTTGAATTGTCTAAACAATAGCTTAAACATGCAATTCCAACAAATATTTATTGCACCCAAAATTAACCATTAAAAAGGGGTGAAAACGTAAAATAAATATACTTGAAATGTTATAACATTAAAAATAAATTTTTCAATTCTTTATTATAATATATACACCATTTTTTTAAAACAAATATAATATATAAATAATTGACATCGATTATTTTACTTAAAATAAATATTTAAATATTTTATTTATGAATTACATTGTCCACATTAACTATTATTTTTTCCTAATACATATTTTAATTCACTTTCAAGATTGAAATATTTTCTTGTGTTTATATAAATTTATGTTTTCTTTAAAGTTCATATTAAAGTAAATGAGTTAAGATAGATATATATTTTATTTCTGATTTGTATTGAAATATAAGTCATATCTATTTTTTTTGTAGTTTTTTAATTGCTTTATTTTTTAAGAGTATACATAAAATTGTTATTTCATGTGGACAAAGAAATATTTTATTTAAAACTGAAAGCCACTTTATAATGAGTTATAATATCAACAACAAGAACCAAAATATGTATATTGTTTTTTTTCGTGGATTTGTTTTATTATATATATATATATATATATATATATATATATATTAAGATTTGTTTTTAATTTAAAGAATATTTTATTATTATTTTAAAATGGACATTGAATGTGTTTTCAGTCCAATGAAATATAAGTAATATCAAAGTTTTTTGTTTTTTTAATTACTTTATCTTTTAAAATTGATATAAATTATGTTATTTTACATGGATATCAAAATTTGTTATCTATAGTGGAAAGTGAGAGTGAAATATTTTTACCATACCTCTTTTGAACTAGGTTGTAATATCAACAACAACATCCAATGCACATTTAGGGTGAGACTATGTTTTTATAATACTTCTATTTAAAACTAACCATATATAGATATATTTAGCCGACATTGCATTTTAATTCAAAGAATATTTTATTTTTATTTTAAAATGTCCAAAATCACATATAGACCCCAACCCCAAAAAAATGATATACACATAATTTAATAGTTCTAAATTCATTTGAATTATATTTTTCTAATTATTTTTCAAAACTAACTAAATTAATATTTGCATACAACTTTTTGTTCCTATCAACTTTTTTCCTGCCATTTACATAAATTGAAAAACCAAAAATACTCGATCAAAATGGAGCCATCCACTCAGATTCCACATGTTTTTTTATAATTTTTTGGTTGTGTAATTTTTATGCAAGTGAATTTTCTCCAAATGCCTTCAAATTTGTGAAAAAAAAGTTTATGTATGTGTGTGTATATATATATATATATGAATGATTCAATATTAAATTTAGTAGAATTAATTCTATCACATAATATTAAAGATATGGAGGAGTTTCACCCCTAGAAGTTCTAGTTGGAAAAAATCCTACACCAAGGGAGTTGAGCATTTTCATAAAGCTTGGTTGAGAGGTTAGCAATGATTTTCAAAATGCCTCAATTGAGGGCTTAATTAAACCCTTTATTGAGGTATTTGTGGGTCAATAAAAACAACTTTATTAAAGTAAATACCAAACCAACCATTCGTAATTCAATAGACACTCTTAATGTAAAATAAAATAACTAAATAATGTAACTTTTAATGTGAATGTATAAATGAATCAAATACAATGTCCATATAATACCAAACTTAAAGCTACATAATTCAATAATAATAAAACAAAACAAAAGAACTAAATATAAACTTAAATATATAGTTTCCCTTTTAAAAATATAAAAAATAAAGAAGATTGAAGATTCTATCACCAATTCTATCTTAAAAACCCTTGACTGAATAAATTCTTTATAAATTTCACAAAAAGAATATAATCAAATGAGGAAATATAAATCTACACATCATTCATAATACTATAATGCTATATACCAAAGTGAAAAAGATCAAAATGTAAAAATTGCCTAAATAAGTGAGTTATTTGAAGAGATAAAAAGAAAGAAGATTGATAATGTATAACTAGTGCAATATTTATTATTTATTTATTTATTTTTTATTTTTATTTATTTATTTATTTATTTATTTATTTTTTTTTTTTTTATGTAAGAATGAAAAAAGTCATTAGCTTATCAAAAGTTTACGTAGAGTACATGGATGGATAACATGAGTGGACAATGTTTGAGATGAGTACATTTTTTATACAAAAAATTTCCTAGCCTAGAGCATGCTTGAGAGGGACCATATGCCCTTAAGTGGGAAACCATATCGTCTCATTGAGAGTCCTAAGACCAGTTTTTGGCATCATAAACCCATAATAAAAAAAAGAGTAGCATAAACTAGGTAGGTAGTGACAACACAAGACCACAAGAAAAATAAAAAATTAGTAGAAGATGAGAAAGCCTTTTCTGGAGATTGTTAGCGATCCTAATCATGTTGATACTAGAATGGGTTGTCATAGCCTTATGGATACCATGGAGGTCATTCCTACTCAAAAATGTTCCACCTGTGCTGATGTTGACCTCCTACTATGAGGTTTTTCCTTTCAGATTTTTTGCAATGACTATTTTGTTGGAAATACTTTGTTCCTTCTCCACATGACCATAAGAGTTGGGTCTACTTGGTTTCTTTTCCTTTTTTTTTAGACCTTGGATTTTTAGAGCTAGGAGGCTCGGTTCCCTGATGGGTTGAGTCTGGATTATCCAAATTATCTATCCATTTGGAGGAAGTCGAAGGAGGGGGTGGAGGAAGGAATTGAATTCCTAGAGCACTTGACATGACCCACAGAGTTGGACGAGCTTGGACAAGATGGAAACCCATGTCTAAATTTGTTCCTTTTATGACATGTAGGACCTCATCCTAATCCCTCAAATGATGACCGAGCAAGTTCATGATTTCTGATCACCATTACTAGTGTTCTTGAGCTCCTATGCTTCTATAGTTGTGACCAAGCATCTAATATGTTGTAGAAAATATTCATTGAATTGTTCCATCCCTTGGCCATGACATGGAGGGGGAGGATGAAAACATCTTCCTCGCCCTACTCTCCTGGCATGTACTCATTTGTGGACCATAACTATCAAGTAAGAAAAATATTTTCCCTCATTGCCATGGTCCTCAACCTTCACTACTCTCCAAATGTAACAAAGGTTGGCCACCTACAGAGCAGTTTGAGTACATGAATGAATGTCCTTATGAGGTATAACATCTCATTCCATGTGCCAATAAAGGTATGAATGTTGGGTCCTTATTCATATTCCACCCTCCCCTTTGCCTTGAATGTGATCTGTGAGTCTAACAAAGGAAAATTGCCACCTAACCCCATTCGTTAATGCTTTAGGATGCACTAGAATGTGAGGCATCATTAACATTATGTTTCGAGGGGGAACCCAGATCTGAGGTGTTGAGATATTTCTTTTCTATATCCAAGCATTAGGAGGCCCAAGTCACAATTTGGGGTGATGCTATATTCATGTCATTGCTCTCTTGCTCTTCTACCCCTTTTTTTGGCTAGGAAGTTTGCTAAGGAATGGTCCTTGCACTTGACATGAGAAAAGAATATTGCTTCTTGCTGAAAGATAATTTGCACAAGATGTTGCATGCTTTGATCTAGTCACCAGTTGGAGGAGAACTTCAAGGGAGGAGATCCATTTTGGAGTTTTTTGCAGCTTGGACTATTAGCTAGGAGTCACCTTCTGCTATTAGGGGGTGGAATTTATTCTTGGCAATGAGAAGACCTTGAATTAACTTCGAGATCATCTACATTGTTTCTTTCCTATATTATGTATCCCACGTAGACTTTGAGGAAGTCACCCCTGTGGTTTATTATGAATCCTCCTATTCATGCCTCCACTAGGTTTCCTTTTGAATCTTCGTTAAAGTTTAGTTTGTAGTGATGCTTTGGAGGTGGTGTCCAAGTATCTAGACTTGGATCTCTGGGTAGGGAGGGAGTAGTTTTGTCTATGGCATGAGAATGATTTAATTTTCACCATACCATGATTTATTTTTCTCTAGGATGCATTTGGAAGTCCTTGTCTTCCCAACTGGAGAGAAACATGATATCGCGTTATCTATGAATTATATTAGATTTTTTTTACTGATAAAAATTAATTTAGATGCTAGTCATGCTCCTTGATTTTTCACAAGGATTCTTCTAAATTGTGAACTCTATGGACTTGGACAGAAATAATAAATGCTTTTGGATTATTCTACATAGGCATTTATTCTTCTACATATTAGAGTAGTTTTCATTTTCCTTCAATTAGAATTGTATAACATAGTCATTTTCATTTTTATCAATTAAATTTGTCTTTCCTATTTTATAGTTAAAATAGCTTTTAGCGATATGTTCTAGTAAATTCAAAATAGTTTTCTTTGTTGAATTATATCTTGTATTGTTTTATGGATTCAAAGTGTAATGTTTTGAAGGGAATTACAATTTATCTATATTTATTTCAACTATTAAAACCTATCGAAATTGATTTGCGGCCAATTAATTTGCAGGATTCCGCTATCTTAAATAAGGGGAAATCTAATTGGGACTCTCTCTTGGGTTAGATCTCATTACCATTGGTGGTGCATTCTAACCTATTAGGAATTTAATTTCTTCAATAAAGAACATTAAATTATTGATATGGGAGTTCATAAGCTTGTGAGATGTAAGCATTGTATGTGTAGGATAAGAGCATCTAGAATACTTATATCAAATTAAAAGGTGGATTAGTTTAATAGATCATTTATAGGAGTCAAGATTAAATACTAAGGCTAAAGTCACTTAGTTCACTCATTGATTTAATAAAATCATGTATATCTATTAAGAATTAAACTAAATAAATATACAATCACAAATCCAAACCAGAGGATCTTACAATTATAGGTCCAAGTCTTGTAGCTTTCACTTTCCTAGAATCTTTCAGATAAAAGCTTTTAAGATTTCTAGTAGCACACCACATGCATTTACTAACACATGCAGAAATTAAAGAGCATAATTAATTGAGCAAAAAAAGTATAAATAAATTAACTTCAAATAAAGAAAGAAGTCAAATGGTAAATGAAATGAGAATAGATAGTTTATGAGATAACAATGCACAACTGAAGTAGAAAATACATAAATCAAATACACCTAAGAAAATATAGAGAAAGGGGGGCTTGACTTCCTTGGGGGGCGTACAACCCCAGGGAAGGCTATAACACATTGTTTACATCCTAAAGCAAAGAGTTATTTATTCCAACATTAGATGCATGTTACATTACAATACTAATGCAACCCTATTCTTGGATAATCAAACAATTTTTTTACAAAGTATAGTAACCATTATCTTCTCCTTCCTTCAGATTTGATATATACACACAACTTCAATTAAATAGAAGGAAAAATTGGGTAATAACAAATCCCTACATTTTGGATCGACAACCATCACATTTATGGTTTATCTTTAATTAGATAGAGATGGCTTTCATATTGGTGTACTAATCTCAATAATGGAAAGGATTTTCTTGTCTATTGGGTGCAAGTATCATGGAGATATATCGGGTATCCAATCCAAATGATATGCTCAAATCTAGTTGTGTATAAGAGTTTCCTAGGACTTTGACTAGAGACCCAAAAATCATTTGATGAGGTTGGTGTCGAGAAAAATACTGAGAAGGGGGAGTGAATCAATATTTAAATAAAAGTCACAATAATAATTTTCTCTTATGAAATATGTACGCAACTTTACTGAACCCAACTTGTGTATGTGCGCGACTATTGTAAAAGAAAGTAGCATATGTTTAGTAAACTTGTAAAACAACTAATTCTTTATATGTTAAACTTAAACCATAATGTAGAGATTTATCAGGCATTTGATAAGCAATAAGTAAGTGCAGTAAGAACAGAATAAAGTATCACACATAAGAAACACACATGAACACTAGGATTTAACATGGAAACCCAATGTGGGAGAAAACCACCGTTGTTGTCATCTCAATCTTCAAACTTATTAATATCCAAAAATTCTTACATTCTTGTACGGGTACATACTCATGCCAATACGCAGGCACCCAACTAGTGAAGGATACAACCTCAACTCGTTCTCCATCTCCTACTAGAAGGGAGTTCCAACCCCCTGATCTGATTACCAGCTACTACTGGGAGGAAGCTTTGAATTCCTCACTGAAGGCTCCAACCCACAGGAACATCCATGGACCACATTTCATAAATTTTCACACTGGATCCACCTGATTTAATACATCACAACTTGTAGATCAATTGAAGAAAACACCAACTTAATTTAAACAAAACAATGAGATCATTGTAAACAAAACACAAAACTGAACTCAAAATACTACCTCAACACACAGAATCAACTACAACCTTGATCGTTCATATGCCAACATGTATACGCTACTTCACTTAAGGAAACCCGCGTGTATATGTGCTTTTCTATAGAGCAACCTGCTTACAGATCTCAATATAGTAAAAACTTGTAATTTTGAATCAGGCACATAGTTGACCAGAGTTGTTCTGAAATATTTTCTTAGCTTACAAAACCATCATACATTGAGCAACATCAATAATATTTTCAACCAATCAACATGTAACCAAATTTAACTTCAACATTCAATCAGTTCTACTTTAGACATTATCACTCAACCCACATCAACATGAGGACATCATTGACAGACAATAGGGATACAACAACACCGATATGGTTGATCACTCATTTATGAACAGAAACCCTTCCTTTATGTACATGAATTTGAATAAACAAACCCACATGTATACGCAACTTCACTAAGACCAACCTGCGTACAGATATGCAAATTTTTACCTTAAATGTCACAACTCTTCGGAACTTCATAAAGACCTAGATCATAATATTCAAAGATAAAAAAATGTGTCAATACTTAGATCTAGTCAATCCATGAGAAGATCATACAATGGAAAGTCATTTTAGGTCTCATGATCTCGATCCATAATTGTATTCATTAGTGCATAATTATCTCAAATCTATGTGTCAACTATGGCCCTTACAATGAAAATGTACTTTAGATTTAAGTATTCATCAAAAACCATTCCACATGAACACTTATAACTTTGATCTTCACCTCCTTATATAGTTATATCCTTAGCCAATACCATGAGTCAAAACTGCACTAATGCCGGTGGTAATCTTGGAAGGGATCAAGTAACCATTACTGTACTCAATATTATGGCTAATACCATGGTAAGGACCCTTTGTATTCTTAAATTACTGCACGAGTGTGTACGTGACTTTTTTTCTTTGTACCTGTGTGTATATGCGGCTTGGCCTTGACGAACCCACATATATATCTTCAAATATTCACCTTTATCAAACTTCTGATTCTGGTATCTAAACCTGTGTCCCATCATTATGTTATTATGTTTCATCACTCTATCACCTATAAACTAACCTGTGGATTCATCTAGTTACCATATACTTGTTATGTTACAAGTAAGTTGCCCCTTTGGACTTGATGGAAACCATGTTGGTGTTGATCACCTCAACTTGTAGAAACATGTTTGATACATCAAATAACTATTATTCAAACACCAAGATACTCTCCCCCTCTGACATCAAGGGCAAAGGGCATACCAAATCTCCCCCCTTTGACATCAAGGGCAAAGGGTAGACCAAATATCCCCCTTTGGATCTGATTTGCACTATACTGTCAATGCTCCCCTTAAGCACATGCTAAATCTTCATAAATATTTTCAAATGAAGAACATCTTATACTTACAATAATCACCCAACCAAGTGGGGATAGATATTTGACTCAACCACCCAATCAAGTGGGATTACATTTTTGAAACTACCACCCAACCAAGTGGTATTACATATTTGACATGACCTCAAAAGTCCATACATGACTGAATATGACAATTATTACATCATAAGTCTCCACATGACCTTGACATATATGACATTAATAACTGAGACTAAAATATCTTAATAGTAACATAACTCAGCAACCATAATGCCAACAATGCATTATATTATGAAAGGCTAATGCTCCCCCTAAACTTGTGCTACATGTTCATTGTCAACAACTCATTCATCAAAGAATCTTCATCAATCAAATAAATATTAGTGATAAAAAAAATAACTCAATACCATATCAGCAAACTATACCCATCAACATCAGACCAAGAAAAATAAAATCATAGCTATCAATAGCATGTTAGATGTTGATCTTGACTCTGTCCCAATGTTTTTCTATAAGAGACAAACATACATGAATGTTTGCAAAGAAACTTGTGTATATGTGCGACTATACTTCATGAAACCCGCATACAGAAAGAAACCTTCTAAATTTTCACTTGTAGACCGAGTAGACTAGATTAACAACAAAATGAGGTAGAGACAACCCCCAGTTTCTATCTAAGATATTTAAATGCTTCTCTGGGAAGAGGTTTCGTAAATATATCAACAAATTGTTCTTTGGAGGGAACATACTCCAATTTAACATTTTTCTCAAGCACTTGTTCTTATATAAAGTGATACTTAATTGGAATATCCTTGGTCTTGGAGTGCGTAATAGGATTTTTCAAAATACTAATAACACTTGTATTATCACATAAGATGGAGATGGGTGGAGAACACTTGATTTGTATATCCTGTAATTTTTGCATCATTTAGAGAAGTTGTGTGCAACAAGATGCAATAGCCACATATTATGCTTCCGATGTAGATAAGGCAATGGAACTTTGATTCTTGCCTAACCAAGATACCAATAGGGGCCCCATGTAAAATGCACCTCCACTAGTGCTTTTCTGGTCATTAACATTTCCATCCCATTTCGCATCTTTGTATGCATGAAGGGTAAGATCTTCATCTTTAGGATACCATAGACGAAAGTCTTGAGTTCCTTGGAGATATTTGAATATTATCTTTACTGCCTGAAGATGTTATTCCTTTGGATTGGCTTGGAAACATCCAACAATCCCAACTACATGCATGATATCTGAGTTAGATAAAGAGGACTTCCAATCATAGACCATGTACTTTGGTTGGTTTACTACGAGAGAATCATCATTAGAGCTGAGGCTATATCCTATCATCATGGGATTACATACAAGTTTGCAATCTTCCATCCCATACTTCTTCAAAATTTTCTTAAAATATTTTGTTTGTGAGAGAAAGATGCCATCTTTTGCTTGTTTCACTTGTAGACCAAGAAAATAGGTTAGTTCCCCAAGTAAAGACATTTCAAATTCTTGCTGCATAATAGAAGCAAAGTTTTGACTCATAGATTATTCAAGACTACCAAAGATTATATCATCAACATAAACAACAATATTTAGCAATTTATCATCCTCAATTTTTGGGTACAAGTTTCTATTTGTGGATCCTTTTTTGAAACCTTGTTGTTGAAGATATTTTTCAAGATGATAATACCATGCCCGAAGAGCTTGTTTTAGCCCTATAAAGCCTTTTTGAGTTTGCATATTGTAGAAATTTTGAATAATATGACACTTATTCACATAGATTATCCTAATTATACACTATTTGCGGAATCATGCATAATACATAACCTCCTCTAGGTTGATCATCAATTTTACGATATTAAAGAAACAATTGCATGTGCACATTGAAGCATCAATCACACATATTAACACATTATCTCACAGGGAAAGTATAAAGCTGAAAACCCCCAACTATCTGTATATTATATTGATTGAGAACATGTAACAATACATAGTACAATACTCCTCAAAAGTACTCAGTAATATCTCCACCTGTCACACACAAACTAGCTCAGATTTGAATGAATCATTGGCTCAAATCTCCTCCGTTGCTTGCCTGCCTCCACTGCGCAATCCTGCATAGAGAATGAATGAGAGTGGCTGAACCAAACTCATATTTCCCTTGTGTAACACTACGAAATCCTCATTGGCAATACTCAATCCATTGATTGTGAAAATCACATGCACAACTATAGTCACAATTGACAACTATCTTGCCCTTTCACTCATCTCTAACACTTGTCTCCACTGAACTGTCCATGCACTGAGTTAACTGATGTATTCCTCAATTGATTCATGAGTTAATAATTAGTGAATTAAATAATAACTAATTCACATCACTCATCACTAGTGTATTTGTTATTTAGACTAAATACAACTAGTTCAACTACGTCAAACTGAACACAAATCCATCAACTCCTCATTCAACTCCACAGAACTCAACCACTGAAGTCATAACTGAAGTACTTCATGCAATAGCTCAAGTAACCCATTAGAAAAGTGTATTTCCTTCTAGCAGTTGCATGTGCCACATCTGTAGCTCGAACTGAAGTGCTCCAAGAGAATAAGATAATGTTTATAGTCCAAATATTATTAAGAGCTAATAATATTCGACTATTCTATTTGTAGCTTGGCAGTCTAAAAATAGACTCCGCCCATATGTCTAAAAATAGAAGTCCATCTTTTTTTACCAACATGACCAATCATCCACAAATAGCATCCTGCAACTCATAGACCATGATCCATATGTCTAAAAATAGACTTTGCGCCAAAAATAGCCAGTGGGCCCACTTAGTGAAGGTGACTTCTTTTCACTAAGCTCCATCATCTTGTTGCATTTTCAACACTCGCTCTCAAGAAGATATGGATTATCAGCAACCCCTATCCTGTTTCGGTGGTACTCAAATTTGCTCCTGGTGAGCGCCTTCATCAAGATATCAGCACCCTGATCCTCCGTGGGAAAATATGAAAGTAACATGATTCTCCGATGCACACAATATCTGATATGATGGTACCTAATGTCGATGTGTTTGGATCTATCATGAAATACAGGATTAGCCGAGAGTTTAATACAACTCTGGTTATCACAGTAAATCATAGTAGGATCCAAATGAGACTCGAACAACCCGACCAGGATCTTCCTCATCCATATAACCTCGCATGCAGCCAAACTTGCTGTCATATACTCAGCCTCCGCGGAACTGAGTGCCATGGATCTCTGCTTCTTGCTATACCAAGAAACTGTTGTCAATCTGATACTAAAGATCCCTCCAGATGTGCTCTTTCTGTCTGTTGGGCTCCCTGCCCAATTTGCATCTGTGAAGCCACATAGCTTCACCTCATCCTCCTGTCTGTACCACAATCCATATCCCGATGTGCCTCTGAGATAACGCAATACATGCTTGCCCGCCTTCAAGAAGAGCTTGGTTGGCTTAACCATAGCTTGTGAAAGCTAGTTAGCAGCATAGCATATATCAGGTCGTGTATTGACCAGATACATAAGCGACCCCACCAACTGTTGATAAATAGTGGCATCCACTACCTCTGCTGAAATAGCATCCTCCTTCCTCCAACCTCCAGGAAGAGGAGTATCAACAGGCTTGCAGCCATGCATGTTGAAATTCTCCAGTAACTCCCGAGCATACTTACCCTGAGAAACAAACAGTCCATCACTCCGCTGCCAAATTTCTAATCCTAGGAAATAATGAAGGAGGCCCAAGTCCTTCATCTCAAACTCCCGAGAAAGATCCTCCTTGCATGAAAGTATCAATAGCTCATCTCCCATTAGAATCAAATCATCTACACATAGTACAATGATAAGCAACTTACCCTCCACCAAAATCTGGTATAGGTTAGGATCTGCCTCACACTTGGAGAATCCAAGTGCGGTGAAATAACTGTCTATCCGTGTGCACCAAGCACGAGGTGCTTGTTTCAACCCATACAACGCTCTCCTGAGCCTGCACACATGCGACTCGCTACTGAAGATCTCGAAACCTTTTGGCTGCTCTATGTACACTTCCTCCTCAATGATTCCATTGAGGAACGCAGTCTTCACATCCATCTGATGAATGTGCCACCCCATCTGCACTAAGAGAGCAAGAATCGTCTCTATGGAAGAATACCTTGCGACAGGTGCAAAGGTCTCCTCATAATCGATCCCCTCTATCTGTGAGAAGCCTCGAGCAACAAATCTTGCCTTGTACTTCTCTACACTCCCATCATCTGACTGCTTCACTTTGTAGATCCATCTCGAACCCACCACTGATTTCCCTTCCGGTCTTGGGACAATCTCCCATGCACTGTTTCTGACAATCAAATCATACTCTTCCACCATGGCATCTACCCATGCGGGATCCTCCACAGCTTCCTCGAAAGAGGATGCCTCAGTCATGACACATTTGCTCACAAGAGCCATGTATCTACTGTACTGATCAGGTGACTGTCTCTGCTTACGCAGTGTTGTAGGTGGTCCTACAACCTTCTCTGTATCTTGAGCCAGTCGCTCAGCTTCTGTAGTGTGCTCTCGCCCTCTGATGGTTGGCGCTGCATGAGTGGTCTCTTCCACTCCATGGACTTCATTTTGTGTCTAATCCACATCCTAAAGCTCATACTTAGGAACTAATAGCTCCTCATCTGCACGCAAGTGTGGCTCCATCTCAAGCGAACACTTCATGGCTTTCTCCTCCTGAAATTTGATATCCTGTCGCACAATAGTCTTTCGGCTGTCTGGAAAATACACACGATAGTTGTGGGGCATATCAGTGTACCCCAAAAATATCCCAACCTCTGTGGTCGACTCCAAATTCTTCCTAGCATCCTTCGTCACATACATGTAAACAGGATAACCAAAAATCCTCAAATGGGAAATATCGGGCCTCTTACCAAAATAAGCCTCCTCGGGTGTACTCATGCCAAGTATCTTGTGAGAACAACGGTTTCGCACATATACTGCAGTGAAATTTTGAATAATATGACACTTATTCACAGAGATTATCCTAATTATACACTATTTGTGGAATCATGCATAATACATAACCTCCTCTACGTTGATCATCAATTTTGCAGTATTAAAGAAACAATTGCATGCGCACATTGAAGCATCAATCACACATATCAACACAGTATCTCACGGGGAAAGCATAAAGCTGAAAACCCCCAACTATCTGTATATTATATTGATTGATAACATGTAACAATACATAGTACAATACTCCTCACAAGTACTCAGTACTATCTCCACTTGTCACACACAAACTAGCTCCGATCTGAATCAATCACTAGCTCAAATCTCCTCCGCTGCTTGCCTGCCTCCATTGCGCAATCCTGCATAGAGAATGGATGAGAATGGTTGAACCAAACTCGTATTTCCCTTGTGTAACACTATGCAATCCTCATTGGCAATACTCAATCCATTAATTGTGCAAATCACATGCACAACTATAGTCACAACTGACAGCTGTTTTGCCCTTTCGCTCATCTCTAACACTTGTCTACACTGAACTGTCCATGCACTGAGTTAAATGATATATTTCTTAGTTGATTCATGAGTTAATAATTAGTGAATTAATTAATAACTAATTCACATCACTCATCACTAGTGTATTTGTTAGTTAGACTAAATACAACTAGTTCAACCAAGTCAAACTGAACACAACTCCATCAACTCCTCATTCAACTCCACAGAACTCAATCACTGAAGTCCTAACTGAAGTCCTTCATGCAATAGCTCAAGTAACCCATTAGAAAAGCATATTTCCTTTTGGCAGTTAAATGTGCCACATCTGTAGCTCAAACTGAAGTGCTCCAAGAGAATAAGATAATGTTTACGCCGTAAGGCATTTCCATTTGAAATCAACTTTCCTCTTGGGTTACGTGTACATTTCTGAGCCTTTGATGTAAGTGTTAGACGATGAAACTAATCTCATCCATCCAATTGATGAGACTAGTATACGATGAGACCCCGCAGATAGACGGTTTCTGGGCAGATGAAATGAAAAATTTGAATGGTTGTCATATATCCGGGTTGCATCTTAAACACGTTCTTCCATCCACGTTCCTGCGCAGGCGCTGCCATGACTTTTCCCTTGGCATGTTTCTCAATATTGCATTTGAGGGCGTCGTTCTGTTTCTGCATGCAAGACTTAAATTCTTCCAGTTTCAGCAGCTCTGTTTGCTGGAGGACGAGAAACAGTCCGAGATGGATATGGAGTGGATGATTGTCGTCTGTGAGATCGATGAAATACCATATTACAGTCCGAGATGGATATGGAGTGGATGATTGTCGTTTGTGAGATCGATGAAATGCCATATTTCACTGGTTCCTTGCCTCGGCGTCTCAGTAGCCAGGGTGTCATAGGGTAATCCGTTGTAGAACAAATGGGTCAGATCTCCCGTTGCGCTTTCGTATTCATACATGGTTATGTACCTCGTATGGGCCGCGCTTTCCTTTCGGGGACGACGGTACTCGATTAGTTTTTCAGGGATTCGGCTTTCATCGCGGGCAAGCAGGATGCCCTTTTTGTGCTCGATCACAAATTTCATCACCATCCTGTTCAGGTCATCCATAGGGTCCCCGGTTGGGTATGGATATGCTGCATCATTCGTTAAGATGGCCTCATCTGTGCGCGAATCGATGAAGTCGATGACGATGTCTGCAAGCTCAGAAGGACCCAGCAGGAATTTTTTCACAGTCACTGGCTTCGGTAAGTAGGCCGAGTCCGAGCCTACATGCGTCATGGTGAGGCTATTGTTCAACGTGAATCTGTAGAACCGAGCGTTACTGGCATTCACGATCCTGAATCGGTATTTCCTTATCTTTATTGCATATTATCTATAACCACTCTGTCCAAAGTTAACAAGAAAATTTTCATGAGAATTAAAAAAAAAGATATATCCTTTCTTGTATGCACCATATCCTGAATGCCTTTTCCTGTTGATCATATTTGCTTCTCAAGTTTTATTTTCTTCAGCTTCTTAATCCCCTTCTCTCCAAAGTGTCAATACTGCTAGCCTGACTGCCATATCCTTTATGAGAATCTGTTGAGCTTTTGAAGTAGGCTACTGCACTTAGTACCCCATACATCTCAAGCTTCTGTATACTTTCATATCAAAGAACTTTACTGCCTCTGGATCTAGTAATTTGATCTTTAGAACATTCACCTCCAGCTATGGGTGAATACCAAATTAACATTTTAGGAAAAGGCATGTACAACAAATGCTTGACCATGCAGTAACTTCATACAATTCATTTGCAGTCCATTACGATGTATGGATGCACTTGGGTCATTTGGAAGAGGTTTTCAGTTACTGTGTGACTTGTCTCTATAATGGGACTTGTGCTCCACACTCATGTGCATGATGGTTTATTATGCAATCTTTGGTGGTTGCAGACTGGTAGAACAATCTAATTTATTTATTTATTAGTTATTACATTCACATCCAGTTGACTCTAGGATACATTCTGGTCATTATATGAATAAAAGGGTAGTTTAATGACCCCTTAGACCGTGTTTTAGTGGAGCTCAAACACAGGTATCTCATTATGATTATAATATATGCTCAATATATTATTAGTGTACTGTCGCTCTCACATTTGAATTCCTGACAATGATTGAATCTTGGATTATGGCAGTCTTTTACTGATTAGGTAGGTGGGAGAACCATATGGCATATTATAAGATTAACATGCATCTCCTTTTCAAAGCAAATAAATTGCTGAAATATAACCAATGGAGAAAGTATGCCACTTCACATAGTTTGAAGATATTTTCAGGCTTTACTCCTTTGAAAGTGATACAGTTTGGTGGGGCAGATCCAGGAAAAAATGCAGCCCCGGTGGATTCTGCTTAACACTCACTTGATCTCATCAATGGACCAATGCCCTGGTTATCTACCCATGCTTGAAGTGTTCATTCTTTGGTGGTTATTGCCCATTCTGCCAATCATTTTGGACAATCTCTTGTCACCTACTTTGCTCTAGATGTTAGTGCTCCTGACCAGTTTGGTAATTTTAGTCTTCAAGTACTTGTATATGGCCTGCTATTGAGATCTTACATGTAACAGAAGTTTTACTGTTTGACCACTGCTACATATTGTCATGAAAGTCAGGCTTGACAGTCATCATATTAGTTTGATTATTATTGCTAGCAATTCACTGAAGGTCATTTTTTGAGTTCGTTGTTGATCCTAGCTACTGCCTCATTGATCACACACCTCGAGCTGCAGAGTTAGGGATTTATCCATTTGCCCATTTCAGTATTTAGATTGTAAAAATATGTTTGCATTATCTGGTGATCTACATATCTTCCCAATACAGTTCAAGGTTTTAGGAATTTGTTTATATACTTCTGGCATCATGATAGATCGCAGTTGCTGATTGGCCACTTCGTTTTAATAGGCCCTTTGTACTGCTGTTTGATGTGACTATTATTCCTCTTGTCTCTTAGTACTTTGATTTTACACCCTCATCCAGGATTATTTTTTTTGGAAGTGCTTTAAGAAACAATTCCCACAGGTTGCTGCCCTGTTTAGAGCAGACTTCCTTCTGCCAAGGTGCTACGGGCCAGGTCCGTGAGGTAGCTATTCTGCCAAAATTTTGCAGGGCTTGCAGTTGGCTTCATCTCTTTGAAACTAATACTATTTGGGTTTTGCAGATCTGGTTGAAAATATAACACTGGTTGACAGCGTAACACTCCCTTGATCCCATCAGGTACCATTCCCCGAGTTTTTGAGTGATCTTGATTTTTCACCATCATCTTGGAATGTGTTTTCTACAAGTGATTTGAGAAACATACCCCAAAAGGGGCTACCCAGTCCAAGAGGTTGCTATTCTACCAAACTGGCCTGGGCCTTGCATTGGGTTTTACTCCTTTGAAACTGATACAATTTGGTGGGGCAGATCCAAGCAAAAATGCAGCCCACATCATCAAATGGCCATTACATCAAGTCCTGGAATGATGGCTTTGCAAATGAAAGTAGAGTAGGACTGCAATTATTTTTTCATGGACTAAAAGCAATGTATGCATACAATAAATATTGATATGTTTAAAAACAGTATGCAAGATCAGAACGAATGTAAGAATGAATGTAAGAACCAGCATGAAAAAGGTTTTGCAGCCCTGAATTTATGGAAAAGTCTTTTTGGAAGACTCACGTGGTTTTGAAGCTTTCTAAGTCTACTCAGAATTCTTTTCGGCCCAAAATTTTCAATGTCAATCGACATCAACAAAAATGGAACCTTATCTCTCAGTTTGTACCGAGTCTTTAATTTCCTTATTAAACCCAGCCTTCATTGTCCACCTTGAGGGTGACAAATTCTGTAATTTGAATATTTAAATCTGTCACTCTTCCGTATATAAATTTAAGGTAAATTAGGTGACAATACTATCATCATCTGATAAGGATTACCTTGGGTTGCTTGTGTTTGTGTCTAGGGTTGTTGTGCAGTTTCTATGTAGTTACATCACACTTCCACTTTATGCCCTTGTGACACAGGTCAGTCTACTCCATGTTCATTGAAAATACAATCAGTTTAGGTGTTTGACAGGATCGATTGAACTTGAGAAAATGCTGGCTTATATAATTACAAAAAAGAAGAGTTGCATCGTCCAAGTATTCACTTAGTATATTCACCTGGTTTATTTTGTACAGAAATGGATTAATCAAACCCTACATTGTGATATTAAATATCTTACTTGTACTGATAAAATTAGAGATAAGGTGTCACCTGATAATGCATTAACACAGTGGTTTAATGACACCACTTTTGGTTTTTTTGTGGTTGATTTTGCCCAAAATATGAGTAGAAATTGTTAAAACCATAGTTTATGACTAGAAATACATGGGGTTCGGCAGCTTGAAGGTCCTAATCTCCTTGGTACTAGTGGTAATGCTTCTGAGGACAAAGGTAGTCCTTTGACAATAGCTCATATACAAAGGTTTCGAAGCTTCTATATTTTAAATGGCTAAACAATATAGCTTCTATATCTTAAATGGCTAGACAAGATTTGTTAGCCCTATGGATTTTAATTTATGAAACCATTTATACTTATGTTACCTGACTAATTGGCTCTCTTATGCACCAATGTTCTTGGATCATATGCCCATTTTGTATGGAATGTCTACTAAGTGGTTCCAGTTAATGGGGCATTGATTTGAGTGTTCAATATATTCTTATTCTTTATCAAAGTATTTTTTTTGCTCTATTTGCTTTCCTCAATTTATGCCTTACGACGTTTCCTTTGCAACATTTGGTGCAAATGCTAGTTTTAACCATTATCATTAGCTTTTTTTTGCATGTATTACTTATCCTAAGATGAAAGTGTGATTTGACCTTAGAGTACGACTCATCATTTCCTCTTCACCAAGCTTCCAATAAATACTTTGAAATAGGTATTTCTTATCAAAAGTATAATGATTTATCATCTCTCATAATTATGTTAATTATGATTAAATATAAAACTTCTTTTTAATTGGTTAAGAGTTCATCTTTTCTAAGAAAACCGGTTATCACCTCAAGATGGAATTGCATAAGAAATCTACCCTTTATAAACCACTAATTAGACATATTGGGTTATTGGGTTTGATGTTTTTCCTTAAGTAACAATGACGAATCAATTTATATTTTCAAATGACAACATGTGATAGTCATTCTTATTATCAATTAACAAATGAATTATGATTGAATTTACTATTTTTATTTAACAATAAGTAAATAAATAAGCACAACCAAGTATATTATAATATCATGTCACATTAAAATGGATCAATAACCTTGCAACAATAAATGATCAAATGTTGCTATTTGACAATTCTAGAGTCCATTTGTTTTCTCTTATATATAAATCGGCATACCCAAGTTTTCTTGTGACATGTACAAATATTTATTTTCATGGTGTTAACTCAACCTCAATTTTTTAAGATGCTTTTATCATTGCTTGGAACAATTTTAACATTCAAAGCTTCATGCACATAATGGTTTGAGAATAGAAACCTAGGCTTTTGAGGCAATTTTCGTGCACTTGACTTCTCCAATTCCATCAACAAAAGAATTTTACAATTATTATTTCTAGATTTTGCATCCATTTAGACATCTTTAGTTCCTTTGAGTATCATTCCTATCATGTCCAACCCTTTAAATATATCTAGTTCCTCCTTTATTATCCAATGGAATATTTATACATTTGGAAGAGTCAAAATTGATTAGTAGTTCCCATCAACTTGATCAATCAACACATTAATAATCTTTGGACACCGATGCCCAACTACCTTCTATAATTTGATCATCTTGACAACATCAAAGATGATTGATGTTAGTTTAATCTAGTTTTATTTGATCATTGGTGCTCTCCACTCACTCATAGTTCATTCCAATGTTCTTTAGGATTCTAAATGCAGGTTTCGTGGTTATTGAAATAAGTCTTGTAAAGTAACCATGCAAATCCTCTAATTTCACCGATTTCCATTAAGATTCTAAATGTAGGATTCATGGTTATTGAAATAAGTCTTATAAACTAACCATGCAAATCCTCTAATTTCACCCATTTCCATTGAACACCAAATGAAATCCAATAATATGATCTTATGGCATTCATCCATCCTTATTGATCAATGTTTGTGGTCCTGCTACTTGATTACACAACCTAAGGGCTAGCCTTCAACTCACTTATATTTGATGGAAGTGAAAACTAATGCCAATGAACACATCCATCCTTGAACTTCACTATACAATTTTCTCACACTAAGTGGTAATAATATCAACACTCATTGGTTCTACTCATCACATGCTTGAATTCTTGGTGAATTCCTTTGCACTATGTCAATATGTAGGCATTCAAATTCCATGCTCACTCATTCATTGGTTAAATATTTCTCCAATCAAACCTATAGTGTTCACAACATTACTTGATTTGATATGGTGAAAAATTGTCACATCCATACTAATCATGTCATTTCCTCTTATTCTTCCTAGTATTAATATCTACACATCATTGATGTCTAATTTCATCTTTATCATCAAGCACATCCTCTAAGAAACATTTTTTATTTTTTTTTATTTCAAGGCTTCTTACATAGCCCATCATTTGACACTTGGTGTCCTGTAAATCATTTTACTACTCCATTCATCAAGCAAGAAGCTTCTTAATTCTATGAGACATATTTTCTAAGCACGTTTCTTTTGCTAACTACCTCATTAACCTTTAAACTCATCATTCAATGATTTCCCTTTTCCTTTGCTTGATACCTAGAGTCACATGTTCATATCCCATTCACTAAGCCCATATTTTCCTTTCACCACCAAGAAAAACATTCAAGCAAATATTCTTTGCTAGGGGACCCATTAAGGGAGAGACCAATAGTGGTGTAGGGACCAAGAGTGATCATACAAGAGGTCACATCAAACCACCAACTATGTTAAATGGTAAAATATTATATGTAAATTACAAAATGTCTAAAACAAGGTCAAAAACTACCCATACATCGACTAGATCCATGACCCACCATTTTCCATTAAATGTCTTTTCTAGCTCCAAAATGCATGCCTTGCAAATCTTCAATACAAAATATGATGTCCCTATTTCATCCTATACTATTATAACACAATGACACAATAAAAACATTGTTAAATCTATAAGTATATGAGATCAGTCATATCAAAGAGGCTGAATGACATATAGAGAACAATTTTCCAAATAGCAGGCCGAAGAGTAGCCCAGGCAACATCTTTGAATGCACATCAATTCAACCATTTATGATTATCCTCACCTAAAATGGTGGTCAACAAATTAAGCCTATGAATGTAATCTATAACACAATGACTGATGGACAATCTTATAAGTTCATCAAATCAATTCCCTAATACCACTTAACGGTTCAAAAGCATAAGGATGAGTGAGGGGAATTCACCAAAAATTGGATAATAATCAAATCAATCCTAAACAAAAAATAAAAAATAAGTGTGTTCATTCCAAACACTATTCACCAATTAAATTCAAAATATAATACTATAAATTAGCATATATAATCTTAGATTCACCATATTTTCCGTTCACAATTCCAAATCACTTAACATATCATTATCAACACTTCGTTACAAAATATCTTTAGTTTAGGTATTAAAAATGTATCTATCATCTATATGTTTCAGTTTAGGTACCAACACTTTCTCTAATGTATGTTTATTTGGCACTATATTTTTTCTATTACACTATATTTGTTTTTTAATATTATGTGTCTCTATAGTTGGGTTTCCATTGTCTGTATTGTTTGTATGTTTATGTTCTTATTATATTGGTTTATATAGATATGGAAAGAGAGAATGTAATCACTTTTACAAGGAGGGAAAGAAGGCAAGTGACCATAGATTTCAACAACACAAATTAGTCATTTCTTGCTTTCATTTCAATTCCGCATTTTCATTTCAGCAAGATGGATTTTAGTTAGTTGCATTTCAATCTATTTCAGTTTTGTAGGTACAAGCAAAAAAAAAAGAAAGCAAAAATCAACCAAAAATATTCCCTTTCACGCCTCGTAGGAACGGAGACAATACAGGAAAATTCTTACCGAACACCCCCACTACATCACTGAGTCACCCTTCTCTCTTCTTTGGTGGCATTGATTCAGAAGAACCTATAGGTGAACCTCCAGAGATATATGAATATCCTATAACAGAAGAAGAGCAAGAGAACATTCCTCTTGAGACCATGGTTGAACACATAAACGTTATAGGAGATGAGGAGAGGATAGAAGGTGCCTTTCCCATCCGAGAGACCAATGGGGACACGAAAATGAAAAACATAAGTCCCTCAGCCTTACCTCACTTCCATGGATTGACCACTGAAGACCCTGATACCTTCTTATTTGAGTTTGTTGTCCTTTGTTGAACTTATGACTATGCAGAAGATGAGCAAAAATTGAAACTCTTTCCCTCTACCCTCAAGGATGCAACCCTACATTGGTTCATGGGGTTACCTGGAAACAGTATCACGACTTGGGCTCAAATGTAGCAAGCCTTTAACAACAAATACTGGGACTACTGTAGGTCAAAGGAAATGAAGGGAGAAATCTTTCGGATGAACATGGGAAGTGATTAATCTTTAGAAGACTATGAAGAAAGGTTTCAACTTAGTTATAAAAGGGCCAGGTGCACACTTGACCCTGAATCTATGAAGTTGGTTCTCTTTCGAGGAGTCTCTGAAGACCTTCTAGATACCCTCCATTTTCTAGCTGGCAGAGACATCTACCAACTACCCTATGATGACATAAAGACTGTGTTTAGAAACCATTCTAGGGTAGCCCAGAAAAGAGGTAGGGGGAATCCACTTTTAGCCAGTGCCACCTTTTCCAAACATGAGTTTACAAATCAGATGGAAGACCTTAAAAGTGAGGTGAGACATACCGTTTCCATGCAACTGGATACTTTCTGAATCCAGCAGAAGAAAGAGGAAGCTGAGAGGGCTTCGACCATATTTTGTCCTAGATGTACAAGGAAGCATCCTAAGAATGAGTGTCCATTGCATTCAGTAGAGGTATGTTTCGTTTGTGAGGAAGACCACCCTATAAACTAGTGCCCAACCTTACCCAGACTTAGAGCCATGTACCAAGGGGCTGAGGGAGCCACTGAACCACTCTACTTCCTCAATCAACAGAGGCCGCATGGATCTAGACCTTACCAACAGGGGATGCATGGGACATCCCAAACTTATTACAACCCCAACCAATCCGCTCACATACCTTCTTGGGGGCCCCCTGCTCACCCTTCCTAGTCCGCACCTCCTCCTTGGTCTTATCCATCTCAATACCATACTCAACCTGTTGCTCATTTGTTTCACTCTCATGTTCAGCCACAACCTCGGTGGAATGCACCTCAGCCAGGGTGGAAGCCCCAATACAACTCTCCTCCTACTATTTTGCCTCCACCACATGCTCAACCACAACCACTACCTCTTGCTCCTCCTAGATAGCCCCAGATGCCTGCTCAATTGAACCGAACCCTAATAATAGACAGGCCCAACAGGTATATACTAGAGAGACAACATGCCCTACTTATGCTGTGGAGATTCAGGAGATCAACCTACGATCTGGGAAGGTCCTCCTAGATCGCCCACCTCCTCCTTCAAAGGATGAGGAAGAGAAACAGGAAAGTGAACCCAAAGCCATTCCACCCTTTCCTGAGAGACTAACGGCAACCATGCAACCAAACCTAGAGGAGACTGAACTTCTGGGAGAACTTCAACAGTTGTGTGTAAAAAGACCACTTCTCTAGGCCATAAAAGATGTACCAATCTACAACAAATTGATCAAGGAGAAGTGTTTCAGGCACCCAGGCAAGCGCAAGAGGGATGCCCCAACTATCAATGTCATAGGACAACTATCCAATCTGATGTTGGGACAAGTAACCTATCTAAAATATTTGGACCCTGGGAGTCCTGTAGTTGATGTCCACATCAATGGCACCATAATCCCCTACACCTTGATTGATCTAGGGGCTACCATTAATGTGATGACCAGGAACACTATGCTCAAACTTAACCTTCAAAGTTCCCTAAGAAAGACCTCGACAGTACTGCAGTTAGCAGACTGCTCCACCATGACTCCTGAAGGGATTGTGGAGGATGTCATGGTCTCTATTGATTCTTGGGAATACCCTACGGACTTCTTGATCCTTTAGCCAAAGGAAAAACTCATTTGATACCCCCTCATTTTGGGAAGGCCTTCGTTAGCTACTGCGGATGCTTACATTGGCTGTCGAGCTGGGAGCATGACCATCAAGAATGGGCCTATGTCCAAACAGCTAGTCCTATATCCTCGTGCCCAACCTCTACTAGAACATGACTTACCTCTCTGGTTGGAGGAGGGAGATGAGGATGAAGTCTACTCTGCACTAGTGTGCACAATGGAAGCCACCCAGGGAGGCCCTCAAACCGAGGATGACCTGATTGAGAATTTGATTCAAAATCCACCTCCCAGTGTGCTGCCACTAGAGGAGTTGGTGGAAGGTACCGAAGCCAGTGCTGTAGTAGACCTCTGTGTGGCTGATATGACCTCTCCTAGAGTTAAGAATGTGGAATTTGGCCCTCGATGAACCTTGAATATCAACTCATTCCTATCCCCTTCTCGGGACAAGGAGCTGTGTAGCCTACTGAACTGCCATTTGGATGCTTTCGCTTGGAGCTATAAGGAGATGAAAGGAGTCCACCCTTCGGTCTGTACCCATCACATTTACATTAAAAAGGATTGTAAACCAGTCAGGCAGCCTTAGAGGAGAATGAATCCAGCCCTTAAGGACATTGTTAAATAGGAATTACAAAATTTGTTGGATGCATGATTCATCTACCCCATCTCTGACAGCGAATGGGTTTCTCCTCTGGTCCTTGTGCCCAAGAAAAATGGGAAGTGGAGAATCTGTGTAGATTATCGAGAACTTAACAAAGCTACTAAGAAGGACCATTTCCCTTTGCCTCTCATAGATCAAGTGTTAGATGGGCTGGCAGGGAATAAGTTCTTTTCTTTCCTAGATGGGTTCAATGGGTATAATCAGATCCAAATCAGCCCGAAAGACCAAGATAAGACCACTTTCACTTGTCCATGGAATACCTTTGCCTACCGGGTCCTTCCCTTTGGGCCATGCAATGCTTGTGCCACTTTCCAGAGAGCAGTACTGGGTGTATTTGCTGAGCTGGTTCATGATTTGGTGGAAATCTATATGGATGACTTTACTCCTTACGAGTCCAACTTCCAAGAAGCATTGACTAACCTGGGAAAAGTTTTAACCAAGTGTATTGAAATGAACCTTTCCCTCAGTCCTGAAAAATGTGAATTCCTAATGACTGAAGAGACCATGCTAGGTCATACAATTTCTCAGCAAGGATTACAGGTGGATCCTAACAAAATTTCTATCATCCAAAATGTTCCGCCTCCTCAAAAGGTAAGAGATGTTCGGAGCTTTCTAGGTTTAGCAGGATATTATAGAATATTCATTAAAGATTTCAGTAAGCTAGTGTTGGGTCCCTATAATACTAGTGATTACCCCATTACTATTATAGTTGTACCCCTTATTAATATTGTTGTGCCCCTATTGCCCCCATATTGTTATTATTGTGCCCCATAGAATCCCTTTATTATTATTTTTGTGGCTTTATATTA
>APFE030220683.1:422020-479576 GCA_000404065.3 Pinus taeda
TATTGTTATTTTTGTGGCTTTATATTATTATTGTTAGGTCGGATGGGTTATATTGTGACTCCTTAGACTTCTATATATAGAAAGGAGGTTTTGTCATTTGTATCATCCAAGAATTGTTCATTTATGTAATGTAAAGGAGGTTGCCCCCCGAAGAGGTTTAATTCTAAGGTGTTGATCTATCTTTTCTATCTTTTCTTGAGCTGGTTCATAACAGCTAGCCTTGCCATTGTTTGGTCTTTTGGGGAAACATGTTGAGTTTATATGGACTGGCAATTGTCAAGAGGCTTTGGATGAGTTGAAAGATAAGCTGGTAACTGCCCCAATCTTGAGAGGTCCAAACTGGGCCCTACCTTTCCACATCCACATCGATGCGTCGAACAAAGCCATAGGGACAACCTTAGGACAAGTTGAAGAGAAGCTACCATATGCCATATACTTTGTCAGCAAAAACCTGTCCAAGGCAAAATTAAACTATATTGTGACCAAGAAAGAGCTCCTGTCCATTCCCTAAACAAGTTCAGACACTACATCACTGGTTACCAAACATTCGTACACACTAATCATGTTGCGATTAGGTATTTGATGAATAAACCTGATGTAAATGCTCGTATCATTAGATGGTTGATTTTATTACAACAATTTGACTTAACCATTGTTGACAAGCCAGGTAAGGAAAATGTTGTTGTCGATTTTCTGTCCATACTAGATTTGCCTGTAGGTGAAGAAGGGATGGTGGATGACCAAATGTCAGATGAACACCTGTTTGCTATTTCAGTACTCTCCATGGGTTGCTGATATAGAAAATTACCTAGTTTCAGTATAGTTCCCTCCACACCTATCCTCAAGAGAGAAGAGCAAAATTGTGAGGAAAATTGTCCCCTTCACTTGGATTGGGGGCAACCTATTCAAAGTCGGCCCAGATCAGATCTTGAGGCATTGTGTTAGGGAGGAGGAAGTTTTTGACATTCTCCTAACCTGTCACGATGGAACCTGTGGAGGCAATTTTGCAGCAAAAAGGACTACCTTCAAAATCCTACAGGCAGGCTACTATTGGCCCACTCTTCATCAAGATGTCAGAAGATACATCATCCAATCTGACCAATGTCGAAGGATGGGGAAATCGACTCTGAGGAATGAAATTCCCCTCCAACCTCAACTGACTTTCGAGCCATTTGAGAAGTGGGGCATGGAATTTTTGGGTCCTATCAATCCTCCTTCAAAGAAAAAGTCTTACATCATTGTCTGCACGGACTATCTGACAAAGTGGGAAGAGACAAAGGCAATCAAGGAAGTGATAGAAGAAAAAGTGGCTGAGTTTTTGAGGGAAAACATCTTCTACAAGTTTGGCTACCCAAGAGAATTAGTCACAAATCAAGGAAGTCAGTTCACCTCTAACATGATTGAAGACCTGTTCGCTCATCACAATATCAAGCACAAAACATCCACCCCTTATCATCCGCAAGCAAATGGGCAAGTGGAAGTCACTAATAGGGATTTGGAAGAGATTTTGACTAAAGTGGTGAGAAACAACAGAAAATATTGGGCGGATTGCTTGGTTGAGGCCACCTGGGCCTACAAAACCACTTGGAAAACTACAACAGATTTTACACCTTATGAGCTGGTCTACGGGAAGAAGGCTTTGCTGTCTATAGAATTCAAGTACAACACATTGAGGTTGGAAGCTCAGCTGGACCTAGACCTCAACCATGCACAACATGAAAGATTACTACAACTGAATGGATTGGATGAACAGAGAATGTAGGCCCTCCTCCACTTAGAAGTGGTCCAACTCCAGAGAAAGATATGGCATGACTAACACCTTAACGAAAAGAAATTTCAGCCAGGAGATTGGGCGCTGTTATATGACTCGAGATATAAGGATTTCAAAGGGAAGCTGAGGACAAGGTGGTTGGGACCATATATAGTAGAGAAATGCAATGACAATAGTTCAGTCCTTATCAGGACCATTGATGAAGAAGCCATCCCCATGCTCGTCAATGGGCATCGATTGAAAATCTATAGGAAGCCCCTTTCTAAGCAGGAGTTTATTGAAACGCTGGATAAATCAGTGTTGGTAGTGGAGCAGGGCCTTGTCTCTACTCCACCCACACCTTGATCATTAAAAAAAAAAAAAGAGAGAGAAAAAAGAAAAAAGAAAAAGAAAAAAGAAAAAACAGAAAAAGAATAAAAGGATCCTTGGGTGAAAACCTCTTAGAGGTGCCCGGGGTAGACAGTGAGGGTGAAAACCTTCTTGAGGCACCCCAACTATCTCTCTCTCAAAAAAAGAAAAAAAAAGAAATAGACCCAATCTTTGTTGAATAATTACAGGTTGTAGGGAAGACATTGCAGGTTAGGAGGATCGCCCAAAACAAGGACAGAGGTCAGCACCAAGCTGTAAGCATCCCTTACAAACAATTCCTCCATGACCACTCCCCTTTCTTAAGATTTGATCACATTCGGCTTAAGATTTCACCTTCTACAGGAAGTTTTGTCTTCTACAGGAAAGTTCTATGTCTTCTATAGGAAGATCTTATAGAACCTACAAACAGGCCAGAATTGATGTCACGAGAGAATATGAAGGTTGGGAATCTGCCTGCTAGACCTGCAAACACCCCTGTTTCCGTCCATCACCATATATCACCCTTTTTCATCTTTTTACACCTCCGTTGCACTCATCCTATTATTTGTTCCTGCATAGTCACACAAAAAAACCTGTTTTCTTCATACTGCCAACAAGAAATTTTAGTGACAAATCAAGCAGTAGTATCTCGCTCACCATATCTATCAATCTCCATCTGGACTCCTCATCAGCCGAACCCCTCATCAGCAGTATAGCCCTGCTCATTTTAGCTTGCATGCCAAGAGGAGAAGCAGCTATAGGACCTCCTACAGGAATCCTGTAGCAGCTGATCCCTCTGGAAGACATACTCTGGAGACGGGAACAACCGAAAACAGCAAAGGAGACATGCAAAGGGCTCATCTTGAAAGTGAGAATACCAATAGCAGTCGAAGCCAAGCATCCAGTGTGCATGCAACGACAACAAACAATGGAATGGATTACAAAACATGTGCATGTAGCATCAACGAGTGAAGGAATGGGTTCCAAAACTCGTGCATGAAGTAGCAACAAACGAAGGAGTGGTTCCAAGACCTGAATTTTGCATAATGCGGCCGTGACCACACAGGTAAGTGCCTAAACTCATTCGTCAATTGCATAAACTATATTTTAAAAGCTGCATGCCTATGGAAATGGTTCGGATTGAATGGAATCGGTGGCTAGTCAACTAGCCACCCTTGGCCAGTTACATAGCCTCGCGGGATCCAAACGAGCCCCGTTACATTCAAAATTGCTAACGAGATATGCAGCGAGCACGTGGGGAGTGTCCATTCAGGGAAAAATCGTCGGGACTGGTAGTGGTGGCGGCGGATAACAGTAGAGGGCAGATGATGGTGGTCAGAAACACACAGAAGCATTATGGTTGTGACGTCGGATCAACGGTCCAATCCGGCCACCTCAGCCCCTCACCACGAATCACGTCATAGTTAAAAGATGCCTGGCTAAAACTTACACCACCTTCTGTTCATTTTTCGCTTGCAACGTCCTCGACTGGAGTATGTGTCCTCCACTTCCAAAAGCTGTTAAACAGTCGTCCTCCACCGGTTTTTCTGCTTGTTTTCAAAAATCTCCCACGTATCAGGCTCCCTCAAAGACACAGTGACATTTTACAGGAACCGGTAGGCCTTATACAGGAAGGGTTCTACAGGAAAGACTACACAGCTTTCCAGAGCAGGAAAACCTGGGATTTTTTTGTCGAATTTGGAGCTCCAAACGAAAAATCAGAGGAAAAATCTGTTTGTGTATTAGAAGTAAAACGCTTGCCTGTGTATTGCACTGGGTTTCCTAGTTGTTTTTGCATCAAAATTCTCCTCTATGTTTCCTCTTTTTAAAATTCTCCTGTAGGGAAGATATATGTAGCTGTGGAGGCCAGCCTGTGTATGAAAAATTTTGAAGTTGCATATCTATCTATGTGCTGAGAAGAAAACTTGATCTCTGTACTCTATCTATAGAAACAAAATTCTTCCTTACATAAATAGACAACTGAGTTCTGGGTGACAACATTCTTAAAACCAGGGAATTGTTGCTAGTTGATATTGGACACTCGAGAAATTTCTTCTTGGGTTCAGGGGAAACCATAAACAACATTTCCTTTTCTGATTAAAGCATACAAAGAGCACTCTCACCATGCCAGGAGGATTCATAAGGAAAGAACCCTCGGACTCTAGCAAACTGCACGAGCATCCTGAGGTGGTAGACCTTTTCACCCGAGCCAATTGGATATCCTTGTTTGACAAAATTCAGGGTCATGACGAGGAGATAATTGAGGAATTCTTAATGTCCTTGAGATCTCAATCAAAGACACATGCCACAGTTAGTTTTAGGGGTTTGACCCTTGAACTTACCCCTGAGCTCATCAGTCGAGTTACTGGTCTACGATTAGGGCTCCCTTGGAGCAAAGAAGAGAGGTCATTAGGCCAAGCTGCTAAGAAAACATTCTTTCTTCTCGAGGAACATCCCGTAGAAGACAAAAATGGGGTTAGGAGAACTAGCTTGCCTCCTCTCTGGAGTGAAGTCACTTTCCAAATTATGAAGTACATTACATGTGAAGGGAGATTTAGCATCATATATGGTTATCATTTCAGGTTGTTGTGTGAACTAAGGCATGGGATTGATTTACCTCTAGCCAAGAAACTGAGCATTCCCTATTTTCTTCTTCAGTCACTAATTGAATGTGGTACAAAATTAAATGAAGGTATCCTAGATCAGTTGGCCCATCATGGGCTCATCAAACTATTGGTGGAAGATGCCTTGCACACCTACATTGTCCCCATATCTTGGGAAATCTTCTGAAACATGTCTAGGGATGAAAATATTAGAATCTTGGTTGAAAACATCACCCCATCCAGTAGTGAGGAGGGAGAACACACTGAAGAAGGTGAGAAAACCATTGGTGAAGGAACACAGGACATTCAAGCACAACAAGAACAGAAAGAAAAAGGAGAAATGGGCCAAATTACTGAGCCTAAAACAGAGGAAGGAACAACAGCACAAACACCAAGGGAAAAGAGAATGAAGAGTAGAGCAGAGAGGGATGAAAAAGACCAAATGAAGGCTATCATAGCCAAAGCAGGCACATAGAAACAAAAGGAAAAGACAAATCCTGAAATAGCAGCAACACAGATAGAAATGGTTGACACGGGGATTTCTACGGGAAGTAGGGAAAATGAACAACAAGAGGAGAAATCGTTTGAGATATTGGCAAGGGAGGAAGCAGTTGTGCTTGTTGCCTTAAGCACACCTCCAAAAAAAAAAGGGAAGAGAAGAAGGCAAACCTCCGTGTACTTTAAAGCAAGGAGGAGCACACGGATCAAAGTGGGCAGACCCCAGCCTCAATCACAGGCGCCAATTTTCATTGAGGACATAACACCTAAACCAAAAGAAGAGTCACCTTCAAAGATATCCATCACCTATGAACAAGGAAGCTTAAAAACCTCCACCTGGAGAGAGAGAATTAGGCTGATGGACTCAAAGACAACTCTACAGGAAGCTGAGACATCTCTACAGGAAGCTCTAGCTAAGTTAAGGGAGATTGAGAAACTAGAGGAAAAGGTAGCCAAACCATCACAGGAAGAAGAAAAGACCAAAGACATGCTGGAACCAAGCCCTCATCCTATCTTGGGCTCATACTACAACCTGTTAGAAGCTAGGAAGATAATTCCCCAAAAATTTGTGGTGCCACTTTTCTTTGCACTAGAAGAAGAAAGGGTTAGGACTCACACTTGGATGAGGATTGCCAAGTCTAAGGGTGTGGCAGACATAAGCCACCTGGAAGAACAACTCAAGAAATCAAGAAAAGAGTTGGCCATGGTAAGGCGTGTGGAAAGCAGTTAAAGGGCCAAACTATAGGAAGAGAATGAGCTACTGAAACAGCAACTACAGCTACAGGGAAGTCATAGGGAAGATAGGCCCTCCATTTTGGGAGAACAATAGCAGCAAGAAAGGCCTCTAGCAGACAAGGAAACGTCTGAGGAACAACAGAAAGAGGACATGCTGCAAGCTGAGGTTGAGGCGCTAACAAAACAATTATAGGAGAAGGAGTCACAAGCAGCAGAGGAAATACAGTTTCTAAAGCAATAGGTACAAGAGAAAGAAGCCCAACTAGCCTGCATGGCCAACTGGGCAGTTGAAGCCTTACAATGTAGGCAACCTGCCAAGTCATATGCCTTATATCTTAAAGATCAATGGTTGCAATTCCAAATTAACACCTTGGCCCAAAGGGGTACCATTCCCTTTCAAAATTACCATTAATTCATGGCTTTGTGTGATAGTAGCTCAGCAGAAGATAAGGCCAAGTTATCAGAATTCTATTTACACAACTTGGCCCTTCCAAACATGAATCTGTGGGACCCCAATGTTGCATTGGGAGATGTGCAACTTATGGCCATGGCCTCTTGGTTAAATCATGAGGAAAAGAGGGCAACAGAGATTCATAATATTATGAACAAGGAGCTAAGTAATCCACTCATGATCAGGGCAAAACCAGAGGATACATCAGCTTTAATATATGCCCATCAGCACCTGGCCAATAACCCTTAGGTTCTACCAGATTACATTGAAAGACAAGCTCAGGCCATTGCTCACTTTGAGGACATGGAAAGACTGTTGGGGGATAACTGCATTCAGGCTTGCACAAGGAGGTGGAACATTTAACTGTCCCATAGTCTGAAAATAAGAGAATACGAATCCCCAACAAGGATGAGGGAGGCATTGGCAAGGGTACCACTCTACAAATAGTTAATGCAAAATCTGCAGGGCAACTGGATCAGCCTGAAGTTCAGTCCTCCCTTGCTTCTAGGACTGCAGGAAGGGGTAAAGGAAGAAGAGGAGCATAGGCAGTGGGAGGAAGTAGAGAGAAAAGCAGGGTTTCATGACCAAGAAGAGGACATCAACTCGGAAGCCTGGGATGTTAGAGAGGTAGTCAAGGCAATCAAAGATGATGAGCTGGATTAGTTGCTCAAAGGATGAGCAAACCATTTAGCAGGGGGGTGATGATGAGCCCCAAAAATGGGTAACTTATTGGGCTCATTTTGCCTATTATTCTCGAATAATCCACCATTATTCATAGTTTATGCATTCTTTTGAGTATATTTATGTTAATTGAATGAATGAGAATAGTCACTTGACCAGGAAGTCTAATACATGCTTATTGCAGATTTTTGGACAACTTTTGGACCAAGTTCAAGAATTTATGAGCCAGTTGACAACCAAATACGAGGGAACAAGGCTGAGGATTTGTAGGAAGGGTGTCTCTTGCACTAAATGGCCCCTTCCTCGAGTTCTCCACCATCAGCTTGGAGTTCAGCAGCCCACCAAAGATGATTCCCAAGGGCAGCTGAGCAGCTTTTGTAAAGTGGCTCAGTACTTGCAGTTTGGGCAGCCAAGCCCCTTGATTTAAGGAGGGCTGCTGGAGGTCCTCATAGTGCATAAGTAGGAAGGCTTCCAGCCTTCGTAGTTTACTTTTAGAACATTTTGTATTTCGCACTTTAGTGCTACTCTGTCTTTCAGCTCATTTTGGAGCTTTTGCTGTAAACATTTTTGTGACATGGTTATTTTCTGAGTAATGGAGATTAGTTTCACTTTGCATCAGCTCTGAGCTTCTTCTTAGGAGCCTCTAGCTCTTGGGGTTGGGCCCAACCCAAGTGCCAGGACATCCTCTGTGTACTATTATATGTTTTTGCTATATTCATAGAATAATTCTTGCTAGTAGATTAAAATATTGCGTGGTTACCTAGGTCATTTTTTATGATTGAAATAGATTTTCATGTTTCAGATTGATTTGATAGGTTAGAAATTGAAAATATATTCAAAAAAGGCCATCAAGCATCCCTTGATCTCACCTCTCCCTCCTTGGGACCATGAGTTGAGACCAAGGCATCCTTGCTGCCACAAAAACACTGTTCTTGCTTCTTCATGCAATTGCTAGTGTCAGATTCTTAGTTTCAAAATTTGGTACTAGTTGTGATTACATGCTTAGATCCATTCTTGCTTAGTTTTTCATAGTTATCTTACATAGTTTTCTACCAATAAATTTCTGTTCATCATGGTTACTGGTTTCTAGGTCAAATTAGGTCAGAATAGCTAGATCTTTGGTTTACATAGTCTTCGTTTGGTCAATTTTGTAAAATATCATGCAGAACACCTGCGATACCTCCATGCTAACCCTTCCTCCATCAAACAACCTACTCAAACCCTCTAACTCAGATTCCTCCCCTTCGTTTGCCACTGTTTTCCGACTTGACCTAATTCCCATACCTTTGTGCAACCTTGCTCCCTCCGTCCTTGAACCAAATCCAACCACCTTAATCACTCCTCAGCTTCATTCACTAGGTCCTAGACCTCTTCACATCCTCATCCAACCTTCATCTCCACTTTTCCACCTTTCTTCCACCATCGACCCTACAAAATCCCCTTTCGAAACATCTTGTAGAACATCCTGTAGAACCCCTGCAGACTTCCTATAGAAGTTCACGAGAGCGGTTTTTCGAGATCCAAACACTGTGAAACTCTCTAGAAGGGTGCTAGGGACCCCTTAGGCCCTCTTCTCACCTTCCCAACCTCCTGCAAGCACCTACTCCATTTCCTTTCGCCAATCAACCTCTGCACAGTAAAAAACAGTTAAAGCACATGCATAATAATTCTACAAAATTACTCAAAAATACAAAATGATGTTCCTTTTCAGATTTCACTTCAAAAGTAGATTAGACACATGCACTTTACCTTCCCAAGAGTCAATTGCATCCATTTTTGTAGCTTTTATCCTTTTTCTTGCACCAATGGGGTTAGTCGGTAAAACTAGGGTTTGCATTTCCTTTCAGCTTTCAGCTTCTTTCTGCAAGTAGATTAGCCTTCTTTGAGTTAGCTTTCATCCATCACAGTTAAAAGTTTCTTATAAAAGCTCATAGAATTTGGCTTAAGCTCCTAGCAGACTTGTGCCAACTGATTCAGTGATAGCCTGTGGCAAGAGCTAGTACTTGTGCATATAGCACCGTCGCTTCCAAGTTTGTTACGAACTACCGTGTTGATAAAAGTAAAGAAGGGAGTCCCAGGAGTTGCAACATTATTGTTGCAATACTGGAGCCCACCACTTGGAAGGGAACACACGAGTGAAGATGCATCAAAAACTGGAAATCAATTTAGCGAGCAATCTAAAGTGATGGTTAAACCAATCAACACATTTTAGTAAGATTCATACATAATTATACAGAATAGTCCATACATGCATGCATAAGCAAACAAATACATATATCATTTAGAGTAAGAAAGATAGATGGAATACAATATGAAATATACATGAAATGTGTTGGCTCTGTTATATTAAGAACTATAAGTTCCGGTCATACTATACATCCATGTCCAACCACTAGTTCTGATAGTGGAACGTTACAACCACGACCACCTACTCCTCTAAAGAGATATACTAGCTCTACATAGTGGAGAAGCCAAGGCTCATTACAATATTGTCCAAGATTTCTCTAAGATACTCTAATTGGAAGCTTAGCTGACCAAAAGCCTTTACAATGACTTATGAGGGACTATTTATAGCAAAGGGCGGGGTGACCCTTCACATCCTCCTTTGTGACTATTCATCTAGCCTCATGACTCTTCAACTACTCTATGAATATTACATTCAACTATCGACACTTGAACTTCCACTTGACAAGATGTTACATACAATATACACATGTAACCATGTGAGACAAAATGGATTGAAAAATCCATGCAAGACATCACTGACACTCGGAACGTTGTGGTGAGAACAACTCTTTGACATCCTTGTGATGCTTGATGGTGGTGAACTGATGCCAGGCTTGGTCGTCTATGATGTCCATGCACTCAATGGTGACATCCTGCTAAAAGCGAACTCTTGTCTCTGTTGCATCCGGATACACTAATATGGCTCCTCCATCCAACTTGTCTGATATCATGCAAATGGTCATCTTGAATGTGACCAGACCGGCCACATACTGATGGATACTATCTGTGCTAATCTCCAAGCATGTGCTGTTGACCGTGCACATCAACTTGTTGAAGTACATGTTCAGCTCCAATTAGACTTTCTTCTTGTCTTCACCTTGGTGAGTGTGCCAAATGGGTGGGACCGCATGCGTGTGCACAATGTCATTCATGCCGTTGAATTCCCTTGCATGCGAACAACAACACTACTCACCTTGTCTGCTCTGTGCTAGCTGCTAGGATGAATCTATAACTTATGTGGGAGCAGTTTCATTTGTCTATGCATGTTGCACCCCCTGTTGTACCTGTTCCTGCTGCAACTCATTCTCTCGTCTGTGTAGCTCTTGTTCTTCTATGAGTTGCCGCTTTAGCACATGAAACTCTTTCTCTGTTTCTCTCTCTGCCATCACGCGATATTCCTCTTTTTGCACTGTCACCTCATAGCCTCAATCTCCAAAGCTGCTTTCGTCATGCATGGATCTAATTTGAACTTGCAACTTTGATTTGCCTCTATGCTATCAACAACCTTCCTCTTGCACTCACCAAATGTAGGTGTGCTTCCTTCTATTGTTGCTAATGGTGTTACTCATTGTGATGCTACTGCCATCTTATCTTGATGTCCTTCTCTATGAAAAACTTGATGTCTTCATAGGTAGGCATGCTCGTAGAAACTTGCTTGGCTACAACCCCCATTATGCTTTCAATGATGTCCTTTGACTCTACTCTCCTGAAGGCCATTGTACTTGTGCTTCTGAGAGACAAACAAACACCTATGATGCCTGGAGACATAGAAACACTCATGGAAAGCAATATGTTAGTCAAAAACCAAAACAAACTTGAGGACTGACTTGCAACATACCTGTGTGATTGATAGTGAAGGTTGCACAATTTTCACGGGGACGTTGGGAGATTGACTGCCAAAATTGCGCAAGGCATAGTCCGAGCTATCGGGAGGCTAAATGACTACTGGAATGGTGCAATGCACAACCCATCCTGGCCCGCTAAAGACTAAAATTGCGCAATGTGAAATTTCAGTCAGCAGTGAAATGCAACCAGCAAACTGCATTGCGTAGTTTCTAGGGCCAGTAGGACATTTCCTCCAAGAAGTGCACAATGCAAGCCTGGAAGACAATGTTAGGCCAAACTTGCACAATTTCTGGAGGGAAGGGAGAGCCTTCACTTCCGGGAATGCGCAGTGCTAGCTGGACAAGGCACGGTCTGGGCCAAGGTAGCCTAGACCGACTGACACGTAACTGAAAATGTGAGAAGTCTGAATGCACGATGAGATGAGTGAAAAAAATACTGAAAGATCATACATGCAAACAACAAGTATAGGATCTAGGAAATGAGAAAACATGCATGTGTGTGAAGCACGTCGCAGTAACGACGACTGTTCGTGCAAAAATAATGTCATGCATGCAACAACAATGAGATGTGAATGGAAAATGAAACGGTGCTTCTACAAGCTAAAATAAATCAAAATGACAACAAGTGCTCACTAAACTCAAGCAGACAACACTCAAATGAAGCGAAACACAAAAAGCGACAGAAACGCAGTGTGAGACATGAAAAGCGAGTTTACTCGGAAACAACTGAGTTGAATGTGTCGATGACTCTTAGATGAAATGTTTGATGTTAGAAATGTAAGATCGATGTGAGGAATGAGCTCTAGAGTGTCTGGTTGATGAGTTTTGATAAAATCGAGGTTGTGATGTGCATGCCACAAATCTAGGAAAAGCGACACGTGGCGGGAGATTTCTGAAATGATCCTTTCATGTAACCTCCAACTGTTAAAAATAGATCCCTTAATCAAGGGATGCATTTCATTCTACCTTGGGAGAATATTTACATGCATGGAAATCAATTTTTCTCGATCCTAGATGGAACTAGTCAACCTGAAGGCACATGTATCGGTCTGAGAGCCTAGGATGAAAATCTATGCAATTTTTGGGCTGAGCAGCTATCCTGGGTCAGACCTCGCAATTTTATGAAGGAAGCTTGTCTGGCTGTATTACACAATTTTTGATCCCAGCAAGCTTCCTAGCTAGATTTGCAGAATTTTAGCTAGCTGTTGGGTTTGGTTTCCCAAAGGGATTTCATAATTTCTGGGAGTAGAAGGTGACTGCTACCCAGGATTGCATAATTTCTGGGCTAAGTAGCTGTCTTCGGATGAATTGCACAATTTTTGAGAGGAAGACTGTTAGGAAGAATTGCGTAATTTTTGAGCCCAACTGGGTTTGCGTAATTTCTGGAGTAGGGAGGATCCAAAATGAAGCTAAGGAAAAATTTTGGAGGGTGGTTGTAGCCGCTACAACACTTGGCGATGCACTAGTAGAACTCCAACTCTTTGAATGGACCTTGTTCATGAAAAACAAGTCTAACACCTCTGGAAGTATTGTTAAGTTTTGTGTTCGTCTTGGTTCCCACACTTGCTTGATTGTAGGATGTAGCATTTTCCAAGCCCTTAGTCGGTCGACACACATTTCAAGCCAAGCCAACATAGTTGTTTCGATTAGGGATGAGGGGTACATTGGTGCACAAGAAGTATATTCATCAGAGTTTTAGTTTCATCTCTGGTGTTGCTTCGCTGCAAATAGGCTTAGACAGTACCTTGATGGAGTCATGTAGGAACACAAGCATCTCTCCACTGCCAGCTAGCCTAGTTAGTACCTTGACAAAGTTACTTGCATCACCTCTCTGTGCAAGAAGCCTTTCTCTTCTTTTTCCTTATTCATTTTTCATTTTTTCGAAATTTTTTCACTTTTTCATTTTTTTCATTTTTCATTTTCATAACTGTGCATAGCACTTATTCATTTTAGAGGTGGAAGAGGGATCCCGATTTATTAAGTGTAGAAGAGGTTGTTCCTTTAGAGAATTAGTTTATTATATACCTCTGACGTGCCTATTAAGGTTTTCCCCCTCACTTTACTATACTTGACTGAGCTGCCAAGGGTTAACCCAAAAACAACCAACTAGAGTAGGTGACACTATTTAGCATGCAAGCATTGTGATTTCACCAAGGTTCACTTCGAACAGTATATATTTTCCATCGACGTATCATGGACTGAAGACAACAAGCTCTTACATAAGAGAGTGGACAATAGATAACCAAATGTTGATAGTTGTACAAGTCCTCTTGCACCCTATCCAACTTGTTTCAAGAGTCGCACATGGTCCATGCGAAACTAACCTACAAACGAAAGCAAGAAAACAAAATGAAAAGTAAGAAGTAGAAGCAAATGCGTGTGCAAAGTGAGTAATTAAACAAACAAACAAGCAAGAAAACACACAAAGAAAGAAGAAAACATGCATGCAAGCAAACAACTCAAAAAGAAAACACTACTCCTACTCCTAAGCTAACAGTGCATGGGTTGTCTCACGTGAAGCGATACTTCCAATGTAGCCACCGACGTATTAGTTGACCAATGTCGGTGAAGGAACAACCTCCGTGGACATATCATGATGCTTCAGAGACATGCAGTCCATGGACATACCATGATGTTGTGTGACACTATGTGCAAATGTTAAGTATATACACACTCTTGACTATGACATGCAAGCATATGTGAGGAAGGTAGACCACTTACGTTTCATAAGTGTGCTTGTTGAGTAAGATTCCTTTAATGCATGAGTGATGGTATCATGTAGTTCGAGTGGATGAAGTGAAATCTGAGTGTTGGATTTTTCTTGAGTGCATACAAATGAGTGATGAGGAGCCTTGTGTGTTTGAAAATTTCCTGATCAGAAGTGAAACCAACCTCAGGATAGTAAGGGCCTAACATAACCATCAGCTCAGGCTGAAGTGCCTCAACAGTCTGCGGGGTTTCGACTTCGTTGACAGATGGATAATCATAGACTAGTGGCTTAGACGGATTAACAACAAGTGAATCAACATTGTGATCGGATGATGAGGTAAAGAGATCATGACAACCAAGATCAGAAAACTTAGGATGTTGGTCGGCGTCCTCATGATTTGATGAATCGCACAGAGGGGTAAATGAGAAGCAAGAATGTTCATCCTCTATGTTTCCAGAAAAGATAGATGAAAAATAAAGTGGATGTTCAAATAATTATTGGTCCTCTCCATTGTCAGATGATGGACTGACATCCGGTGTGTCCTACGAATGATCAACAATGGGTGCTTCTGTGGACGAAGATACACATGAAAAATTCGGGATGGCAGGATCACCAAGGAGGTTAAGAAAATCCGGAGGAGGTATAGACATACAAGGATGCTCCTCTTTTGCTGATGGATGTTCAAGCTCCCAGTCATACTCTTCATGAATGCCAGAGCATGTTGGTTGTGCAACACCAACTTCGTCAATAGGTCGATCCTCGCTCAAAATAGGTGTAGAGTTTGGAATGGAAGAACACAAGACAGTGCAATCTGGAGGATGATCAGAATACAAGGATGGAGGTTGAGGTACGAAATACATGTGATAACCAAATGGATTCGCAACCAAGCTTGCATGAAAATCGAAAGGAGTGATGTCGGGAGGATGTGACTGTTCAATAGAGGTGTGTGCATATTCTCCCACATCACTCTGCGGTGGTGGAGCTGTTTGATGAGGGGATGATGGACAGTCACTTGTGACAACAACCGTTTCTGTCTATGATTATGCAACTCCATCACTAAAGTATGCTGAGTGGGGTTTGACCTTGAACTTCTTCTTGGGATTGACAGATTGGATAAGGCAATATTCAAATCTGTCCATGAGATACTAAAATTTCATCTGACTTTTCGAGGCTTCAAAAATGAATAGATGGAAGCACTCTGAAAACACCATAGGTGATTCATGTGGGGCCTTCTATTGTTTTAATTTTTTTTTTATCAAGTACTTAAGGATCAAAATGATGGAAAACAAATTCGATTAGATCACAGAATTGCTTGAATGAGTGTACGAAGTTATGAGGTAGTGTGCCACACCATTGTAATGGGTGGTCGCCAAGTGTGTGTGCGAGCAGCGAACAAACCTCTGTTTCATTAGGAACCTCCATGCCCTCCATGAGTGCATGGAAGTCATCTAAGTGCTCAGGCTAGGCTACTTTGCCTTCACCATCATACGTGATTTGTGACAAGTGATCCCAGAACTCCCTCTCGATGTGAAAGATATGTCCATTGGATAGACATTTCGGAGGGTGAACTATTAAAAACTCCATGATAGATGTGCGAAGACTCAAAACAGATGATGAGCACTCAAATTTTCATTTGGCCCTCCTTCTAGCACTAGAAATCTTGATGGTGCTGGAACGCCAGCATGTCAGGGGATCTCCCCAGTAAGAATTCCCAATTAGACCTCAGATCATTTGGTGTAGGAGTCCAAGCAGTGGGTCATATGATATTGCCTTGACCATAGTTTCGCACAGAGGCATGTAAGATGTCCCTGTTGGTAGAAAGGGTGTGACAGATGCAGTGAGTCAACGAAGGTGCATGAACATTTCTAACACACAAAAAGTGGGGTAAGTGCACGCCTTGGAAACCTGTAATAGTATGTGGCTTGGAAGGGAACACATGAGTGAAGATGCATCACAAACTGAAAAGAAATTTAGTGAGCAATCCAAAGTGATGGTTAAACCAATCAACACATTTAAGTAAGATTCATGCATAATTATACAAAATAGTCCATACATGCATGCGTAAGCAAAGAAATACATCTATCATTTAGAGTAAAAAAGATAGCTAGAATACAATACGACATATGCATGAAATTCGTTGGCTCTGTTATATTAAGAAGTGTAAGTTCTGGTCATACAATACATCCATGTCCAACCACTCGTTCTGATAGCGGAACATTATAGTCACAACCACCTTCTTCTCCAAAGCGATATACTAGCTCTGCACAGTGGAGAAGCCAAGGTTCATTACAATATTGTCCAAGCTTTCTCTAAGATACTCTTATTGGAAGCTTGGGTGACCAAAAGAATTTACAATGAGATATGAGGGACTATTTATAGAAAAGGGTGCAGTGACCCTTGACATCCCCCTTTGTGACCATTCATCTACACTCGCGACTCTTCAACTACTCTAGGACGATTACATTCAACTATCGACACTTGAAATTCCACTTGACAAGACGTTACATACAATCTGCACATGTACCGATGTGAGATAAAATGGCTTGAGCAATGCATGCAAGACATCACTAACACACATACCATTGTGCTAATAGCAACTCTTTGACATCCTTATGATGGTTGATGCTAGAGAATTGATGCCAAGCTTGGTCGTCCGTAATGGTGTTTGTGCGCTTAATGGTGACATCTTGTTGAAAGAGAACTTCCCTCCGTTGCATCCGGGTACATTGATATGACTCCTCCATCCAACTCATCTGATAACATGTGCATGGTCATCTTGAATGCGACCAAACTGGCCACATACTGATGCATATTGTCTTCATTGATCTCCAAGCATGTGCTAGTAGCCATGCGCATCAACTTGTTGAAGTACATGTTCAGCTCCAGTTAGACTTGCCTCTTGTCTTCGCCTCGGTGGGTGTGCCAAATGGGTGGGATTGCATGCATTCGCACAATGACATTCGTGCTGCTGAATTCCCTTGCATGCAATCAACAATATTTCCTACCTTGTCTACTCCGTGCCAATCGCTGGGATGGATCTATAACTTGTGTGGGCGTAATTTCATTCGTCTGTGCATGTTGCGCCCTCTGTTGTACTTGTTCCTACTGCAACTCATTCTCTCGTTTGTTCAACTCCTGTTCTTCCTTGAGTTTCCACTTCAACACATGCAACTCTTTCTTTGTTTCTCTTTTTGCCATTGTGCAATCTTCATCTCATCGCACCGTCATCTCATAGGCTCAATCTCCAAACTTCTTTCGTCATGCGTGGATCTACTTTGAACTTGCAACTTTGATTCACCTCTATGATGTCAACAACCTTCCTCTTGCACTCTTTGCATGTGGGTGTGTTGCCTTCTATTGTTGCTGATGGTTTTTCTCACTGTGATGATGCTTCCATCTTATCTTGATGTCGTTGTCTACGAACATCCTGATTTGTTCATAGGTAGGCAAGCTTATAGACACTTGCTTGGCTACAACCCCCTTTGTGCTTTCAACGGTGTCCTCTGACTCTTCTCTCCTGAAGGCCATTGTACTTGTGCTGTTGAGAGACAGATGAACACCCATGATGCTTGGAGACATAGCAACACTCATGGGAAGAAATATGTTAGTCAAAAAATAAAACATACTTGAGGACTGACTTGCAACATATCTGTGTGATTGATCGTGAAGGCTGCACAATTTTCACCAGGAGGCTAGGGGACTGACTACCATAACTGTACAAGGCACAGTTTGGGTTGTTGGGATGCTGACTAACTGCTGGCACTGCACAATGCATACTCCATCCTGGCCTACTAAGAACTAAAACTACGCAATGTGAAATTTCAGTCAGCAGTGAAATGCAACTAGCAAACTGCATTGCGTAGTTTCTAAGGCTAGCAGGACACTGCCTCCAATAATTGTGCAATGCAAGCATGGACGACAGTGCTGACCAGACTTCCACAATTTATGGAGGGAAGGCAAAGGCTTCACTTACAAAATGTGTAGTGCTAGTTGGGCAATGCATGGTCTGAGCCAAGGCATCCTAGACCAGCCGATGGGAGACTAAAAATGTGAGAAGTTTGAATACATGATGAGATGACTACAAACAAGAGTGAATGATCATACATGCAAACACCAAGTGCAAGATTCAAGAAATGGGAAAGCATGCATGTGTGTGAAGAGAGTCACCATAACGACGACTGCTCGTGCAAAAACAGTGTGATGCATGCGACAAAAGCGAGATGCGAACGAAAACTGAAATAATGCTTCTACAAGCTAACATACATCAAAATGACAACAAGCGCTCACTGAACTCAAGCAGACATCACTCACACGAAGAGAAACACAAAAAGTGACAGAAACGCAGCGCGAGACATTAAAAGTTGCCTTACCTAGAAACAATTGATCTGAATGTGCGAATGACTCCTAGATGCAATGTGGGATGTCAGAGCTACAAGTTCAATGCAAGGAATGAGCTTTGTAATGTCCGGTTGATGATTTTTGATAAAATCGAGGTTGTGACACGCATACCACAAATCTAGGAAAAGTGACACTTGGCGGGAGGTTTCTGAAATGATCCTTACATGTAACCTCCAGCTGCTAAAAATAGATCCCTAAATCAAGGGATGCCTTTGCATGCTACCTTGGGAGAAGCATTCCATGCCTGCAAATCAGTTTTTCTCTGTCCCAGAGGGAACCAGTCAACCTGAAGGCACATGCATTAGTCTGCGAGCCTGGGGTGAAAATTTGCGTAGTTTTTGGGCTGAGCAGATATGGTTGTCCCAGAGGGATTGTGCAAATTATAAGAGGAACATGTGGTTGTCTCCTAGGATTGCACAATTTCTAGGCTGATCAGCTGTCTTGGGTCAGATCTCACAATTTTCTCAAGGAAGCATGTCTCACTGTATCTTGCAATTTTTGAGCCCAACAATTGTCCTGGGTCAGACTTCACAATTTTCTGAAGGAATCCTGTCTGATTGTTTTGCACAATTTCTGAGCCCAGCAGGCCGCTTAGCTGGATTTGCGCAATTTCTGCTAGCTGCTAGGCTGGTTGTCCCAGAGGGATTGCACAATTTCTAGGTTGAGCAACTCTCCTGAGATGATTTGAGCAATTTTTTAGAGGAATATTGTCATGAATACTTGCGTAATTCTAGAGCCTAGCTGGGTGTCTAGCTAGGTTTACGCAATTTATGGAGGGAAGGTTGGTTCCCCTCCAGAATTGCACAATTCCTAGAGGGAGCTGCTCAACCAGTAATTGACACTAAGTCTGGAAAACAACCTATGAAAGGGGTGTAACAAACTTGCATATGCAGGCTGACAAGACTTTATGAAACAACTGAAGCTGGTGTGCTTGGCAATGCAGGACATGCTTCTGAGGATGGTCGGTAGGGAGGTTCCAAAATGAAGCTAAGGCAAAAATTTTGAGGGTGGTTGTAGCCACTACAACACCTTATTATGTTGAGAACATAGAGAGTGTTATTCAAAATCATATTTCAAAAATTACATAAGGAATAAATTGAATATAAATAAAATAACCACATCGAATGATGAAAAAAGTACATTGAATTCAATACATATGCACATAAATTAATGCATACATTTCACTATACATCTCAATTTCTAACACACTAGTTTTAGTGTATATGTCAATTTTTATTTCAATTCAGTATATATAGATATAATTGTTGATTTTAATGTACATATTAATTTCAATTTCTATTGTATTTCTATTTATATTTTAATTTCAATGTGTATATCAATTTTATTTCAATTATAATGTTAAGTTTTTATTCGTATTTCGATTTCTAACACATTGATTTCAATTTACAAGTCAGTTTCTAAATGTGTTGATTTAGAAATGATGAAAAAGGTACGTTGAAATCAATGTGTAGATTTTATTATACATGTTAATTTTTAAAAGAATTAACATAAAGATAATGAAATATATACATTAAAATCAAGTTTTCTTACAATAATAAATATTTGTTAACTTGTACATCTATGTTTACTTGTTTATTATCAAAGAAACATAAATGATATTTTTAAACATTAATAGAATAACTGGCATTCGTGAGATTTGATAGGGTTTTGCTTGGAAATGGTATTCATCTTCATTTTCACTCTCTCTGTGTGTTGATTGCAATGTTATTAATCTATGCAACTTGGTGGATCTTATTAGCAAAATATGTTCAAGAGATAGTGCCATTTTTTTTATTCTAATTCCTCTGGTGAAGACTTTGACTCTATCACATGGTTTCCAAACATAAATATCACTTATTCTTATTGGAAATATTCTATCAATCTATTGATTTCAGTGTATATGTCAATTTCAATTTAAATTTCTACTATTATTTTTGTTTCAAATTATAATTTTACAATGATAAGGATCTCCTCCTATTATAATATTACTTTAAGCTATCAATTTTCATATTTAGATATGAACTTGGTTATTCTCATTTACTTTAAAATTTCAACATTTTCATTCATATCTAGTAAAAATATTGTATATTCTATAACAATATGTAATTCATACTTTTTGTAAAGAGTCTATATATATTATTTAGATTACTCTTCCATATTTTATAAAAAAAAATTGAGCTAATTATATATATATATATATATATATAATATATATATATATATATATATATATATAATTATAATTATAATTATAATTTTAAGTAATTATAAATTTAATTTTATACCTATATCATTTAAGTTGGTTTTAATACCTTTTAGCATTATATTTTATATTATTCAAATGAAATTGATCTTTACTTAATTCAAATTGGCTGTTTCACAATACATAAGATTGTATATAGGTAAAATATAATTATAAACCCCAATACATGAATAATTATTGGCAATATGTAAAAAGGTTTGAAGAAACATCTATAAACTTCACTAAATTGTTCGTTTGAGAGCACCTGTAAATAATATTTTCGTAGCAAATTAATCTTGTGACAAAAATTTTAACTAAACATGGGAAGCTAGAGGGAAGCAAGTCCCTGTCTTGAGCGGGGCTTGAATAAAAGTATAGCGAGTGGTAGAAGACGAATGAATTATTTCTTTGTGACACCTAAGCAAATTGGGTTAGGTATTTCATAAGAAAAAGCTAAATAACTTCCACATACTGATATTTCAAACAATAGGATGGATTATTTTTAATATTCATATAAGACTTATGCCTGCACATTACCATTGTTAATCACTATGATTTTATTAATTTTTACTTGAACAATTCACAACAGTAAGAAGCCAAACAAAGCCCCAGATAACATAAATTTGTGCCACTCTACACTCATATTTTCCGAAAGGATTTGCGTTCATGAAGTTGTTAGTCTTAAATGTTATTGGATAAATATGACTGTCCATGAAACAAAAAATAGATTGTTCTCAGTCTGATCTGTTGTTCAAAGAATAAATATTATGGTGTAGAAGATGTACCTTTTGGTATTAATACAAGTAGTGATTTCCGGTCTCTCAGATGTGAAACGAAGACAACTACAATCATCAAAGAGGCCAATGCTTGAGCTACCATGTTATTTTCTCTTCTTTTTATTTTTCTTAAATACAACAACACATATACATTGTATGCATGTTGATTATGTGCAGAGGCATGCAAATGAGATTTTACTATTCACGCTTGACTTTATTGAATTCTTTTAAAAAGGGTAATTTGTAATGTCTCCCTGGAAAGAAAAATACCATAAGCAAATAGACTGTGATGATCAGAAATCAGTTAACGGATGTTATAGACATTCTTGAACCATGGTTAAATGAAGAGTACCTAATAAGCATGGAGTTAAATTTGAGCACGAGCACCACTTAAATAACAATAAGCATAACCAACTAATTCGATGTAATCTACTAGACATCCAAAAAAATATCACAACAAATCATAGAGTCACCCACCACAAAAAATACCAAAACAAAGCCATGTAAACAAGAAAAAACCTTACCTTGAGTTTTCTTCTTGGCAATCTATTCTAGTGTAAACACAATGTGAGAGTGCAAAGACAACTCCTAAAGAAATAGTAGAAGTAAAATCATAACTAAGTATCAAGTCAACAAACATGTATCCAAATATTTATATACATCATAAGACTAATGAGGGGATGCTAAAATAAAAAACACTTTAAAATAAATGTTGAATCAAATAACAATTTTAAAGTGGGTGCAACAAGTAATTTAATTAAGCAAAATAGTAAATGTTACAGAACTTATACCAATCCAAATTGTAACTTCTTTACAGATAACCTTTACAAATCACCTTCTCATTGCCAACTTTTAGGGAAAGCCTATCAATAAGGTAATTTTCCATAGCAATTTGTCTCTTGTTTTCATCATTTGCAAAGGATGTCTTGAATGAGCATGCATGTAAGCCTCTGCAGAATGCTCAAACTGTCTTTAATTACCATGCAAAGGAAGACCACTAAACTTATAGAATGCAGTGGCTTACCATCAAATTAGAATCATTGTTAAGATTATATTTAATACTGCAATTTTTAAAACAAGAATCTTTGTTAAAATTGGTATTAATTATTAGACTTAGTTATTACTGGCTACTTAGAAATGCTTGGTTGGTATCACTAAATTCATGTTAGAGTGAATAAGATGCAATATCATCATTAGTAACCCTTGTTTGACTAACTCATTCAAACGAAAGAAGACCCATAAAAAATCAAGAAGGAAATCATAAAGAAATCATATGCATATATCAAATGATCATCATCAACATTACTATGATTGAATGGATAGGAAAATATCATGAGTTGAATTCAAAGTATCTAGTGCTCATGCATGGAGTAACTGAACTCCAACATGGTAGTCATAATGTGATGTATAAATATAACTCCAATATATATGTATATGAGAGCTTTGATGGCCTTTGCCAAAGCCATCAACCATCAACTGCCACACTATCACATCAAACTTAAATAAGCTACTACTTATACATCATAACTATTATTAGATGAGATTGAAACAGATAAAGATCCAAATCTAGCAGTAGTAGCACAAGTAGTTCCAAATAGCACTAACATCAGTAGCAAGGATTTTGAATAAGCACTAGAGCTAATTTCGATCACATTAACCCAAATTACAAAGCTCATAGATAAATTTCTTAAACATTTCCACCATCCCTTAATTCTCATATTGAAAATGGTTTGATGCAACATTTATATTGTGAGATAAAATAATATCTAACTTACATTGTGTTTTATGATCTTTTTAAATCTAAATGTGACTACATGCTTGGTCATGATGTCTTTGAATATCCACATTGAACTTTTGATCAGAGCAATCTCAAATCTAACCACTTATAACCTGAGCCACATCACATAAAAAGTTACCTACTATTTCCTACAACTAAGCCACGACGCATAAAAAGTTACTTACTATTTCCTACAACTAACCATCTAATTTACTTTTGTCTAATTCAAACAAGGGTCAATGCTATTCAATGCAATTCTAATTTACTTTTGTCTAATTCAAACAAAGGTCAATTCTATTCACTGCAATTCTCACTTGTAGTTTCCCTTTCAAGCACCACTATGTTGTCGACGGGCATCACCATAGTTTCCTCCATTGCTTGATGAAGCAGAAGAAGTTTCTTACAAAGAGGATGTGAAATTATACCTTGAAAAACATTAACCAGTACAATGGCACTCATGATTGTCCAAATGATAACAAGGAACAATCACTGTTGCATGTATTTTAAAGAAAAGACAAAATAAAGATGAAAAGATGATAATAAAAAAAATAATGCTATCATATTTTTTTTGAGAGACTTTACATACAATCTAATAATATTTTCTAAATATATATATTATATATATATATATATTATATATATATAAAGGGAATATTTTTTACCTGTTCCTAGATAGGGTTACATGATTGCACTCAATATTTAATTTAAATTCTCTTGGATTGAGACCAGCCATGTCAAGACAAGAAGTTGACTATGTTAGACACAAACCCAGCCATTGTCATAAGACTAGAAACAACTATATAAGATACGGAAAATGAAATGGAATATTGGTTACCATTGGCACACACTCTTAATACAATTCACCCCCTCACTAGATGGGACATAGCACACTTCCATATTTTTCTCTCTCTGACATGAATAATATCTCGCCAGTGCCATTGGACATTGGTAGTAGATCCAATAAACCTAAATATTGAACTATATTAGTAACTCCAATGGAAGAATGAGTAATTCGTGCCCCTGCATGATGGATCACAGAAATTATATCCCCATACCCAATATATATGGCTTGAAGATAGACAAAGAAGCAAAATATTATTGTGGTCAACACATAAATGATGAAGAATAGGGAGGGGATCAGAAAAATCCAGGCTCGGGCCACATCAAAAAGAAATACAAGAATATAACTCCCTTTAGAATAGTCTAGAGTTGCACGTGTCATCCATGCACATTTGTTCTCACATATCTCATTTTAATAATTGAAATAATTATTATAATTTTTTTATACAAAATAAAATAAAATAGTATAAATAATAAATAAAATTAGATATGGACATGGGATAGACATTAACAGTTTGCATGCATCCCACATTCTTCTCTAGAACGCCATTTTAAATTGTTTGGTGGAGATTTAAATCCCAACTTCCAAAGTTGGAGGATTATATGCTTCATGGTTGTTTGTGTGTTGAGAAGCCACGATTTTGAAGTCCTTTAGCTCCACCATCCATGGTTATGTATAATGTTTGAACAGTGGGCAGTGGAACAATGAACCTACTGCAGGTCTATGCCGAAATACTAAAATGAGAATTGCATGGCACCCTACCACTTCTATTCTGGATTAGTCCTATTTTCTTTTTAACTTGGAGGTGCTTAATTATATATTGGTCTCTGTTATAAAAGGAAAATAATGGCTTCACATGTAGTTGAAAGAGTTGTGACTGGAAAATAATGGCAACAACAACGAGAGTTACCATTGCCTTAGGCGATTTTTCTCTTGTATCTATAGACCATACCTGTGCTACTTTCCCTTGGCCCACATTACCTAAATTCACTCGAGCAACTGAATATGCATCTATCTAGAGGAGGAGACAATGTGCGCTCAAATGATTTAGGTGTCTCTTCTTTTGAAGGATTTACTATTGAATCTAGATTGCAACCTAGAGGTTCTGGGAGTAGAGGAAAGAATGGGCAAAGTAGTGGTTATTTAACAAGATCAACGTATGTTGCTGGCAGCTCTGGTTCAAGTGTTGATGTTCTCTTGACCTCTATTTCTATGATGCTTTTATATATGTATTTATTATGTGTGACCTTATTTCACTCACCCCATGAATAAACACATAGTGATAATATAGGTATTGGTGAGGCGCTAACCACTCAAAGAAGAGAAAATTGTTTAGTTTATATTTCTGAATGAAGGGCCTGTACATGAGTAGCTAGCCCAATGTGCAGAGAATCCTAGGGGTGTTCCCACAATAGCTATTTATATTAAGGAAGTCACGTATGTTGTCACATATTTTTGTTGGATTTACTAGTCATGAACATTGGTATGCCTCTTTGTCAAGTATCTTTTGAGCAAGGAAGAAGAGACCAGTATTTTCTATAATGGTAAGCAATGACAACATCCTTAAATTTCATCACAGAAGCCCTCACCAAGCTATAATCTTTGCAGGTAATAAAAATTTGGAGCTCTATTCACATATGTTAGGATTCAATATGGGTCTGTACACATTTTTTTATTTCCATATTTGTTTATGTTGAGTAATTGTCGCAAGATCGAAATTTCTTACTTAGTTGTTCAGGTGGGAAGATGGTAATAATATTGATGGCTATTTTATGGTTTGTTTCATTAAGTATAATGAAAGAATTTATGTATCTATAATCACGATGTTTTTCAGATGGAAAATGTAATAATACTGAGGTTTGTTTTATGGCTTGTTTCACTAAGTGGAAAAAATTATTTATCTATAATCACCATAAAGGTGATGCACATTCTACATAATTTTACTAGCCTCTCATAACCTATTTCAGAAATGAAAAAAACTTAACATTGAAGACCAAAATATCTCAATGGTGGTTGTTGCATAACTTTCCCACATACAATGTTCAATTTGCTACAAAAATGCCTAAAAATGTGCAAATGTAAATGCCCAGAAAGAAATGGAAGAACATAAAACTAATGACTGCATATAATTTTATTGAATATTACTATTATAGGCATTTTTCCATAAGGTATTATCCAATTTGGAGCAACTGAAATTTATCAATATTTGAGCCAATGACTCCTTGATTATAACCATTTTTTCTAAACAATTTCTTGAGTGATTGAATTACTTATTGCCAAAATTAATAAATCATTGTTTAAATGATTTTCAAAATTATACCTCCATTCATAGACTAACCAGAGAAATATTGAGTGAAGTAGTGGATTGATGAAAAATTGCATGTTAACCAGATAAGTGTTGGGTGAAGTGTGCCTATCGATTTGGTTTTGTTACCTCACCCCTTCTCTTCGTCCAAGTCAATAAAGGCATAACCTCCACATTCGGGAATTAATACATATTGAATAGAAGATAGAAGATGAGCATAACAAAACACCTATACTATACTATAGTAGGTAGTGATGTTTTCTTTGGTATGTTTGCATCACTGGTCGCAAAGCTTGTTTTGTTCAGCTCACTGAGAATCCCTTAGCTGCTGGGTGATATACTTCTTGATTTTATGCAATTTATTCAGCCTCTATGGGCTATGGATATGGATCAGGATTTGTTGGAACCAGATAACCTATGTCTTCCTCCACCTTGACTACTTACAAATAGCAGGGTGCTTCTAAAATTCCTACTCCTTTGACATGCTTGAAGAACCATCAAGTTCACATGCACATGGTGAGTACATGCAGATAGCCATGTGGTCTGTTGGCATGTGTTGTGGTGTGCCGGGTAGATGACAAGACATATTATGTGACGGGTAAATGACAAGACATATTATGTGACAAGAGATATATACAAATAGACCATTTGCAAACCAAAAAAAACATAACATTTAATGCCAGTAAACTAATGCAAGTATTAGTTTCGGTTTGGAAAATATGAAACAAAAAAATGCTGTTAACCAAAAAATTATGCGAACAATATAGCCTCTTTTCCTCAAGAAGAGGCTAAATAAGATGATAAAAAAATTTATTGATCATAAAAATCAATGCATCTTTTTGATAAGTTAGGTGGCCATATTTCATGAAACATGGATGTTAATATTTAAGTTAATCTCAAGACGATACGAGGACTAACAAACAAATACTAATAGTCCCTGCTGCAGACAATAGGGACTAATAAGCCCATATTCATTATTTTAAATATTTCAATTTGGAAATGTTAAATCTATTCCAATTTAAAATTTCCAAAAATACGAAACATTGAAATGACAAACATTGTGGTATTCCATGTGCCAGTTTATCGCTCATATTTTATCATGCATTTTGGATATTAATCCATGGCTGAAATGGAAGCCTCTCAAAAACTCCATACTCTTTTGTTTTATATTGGAAATATAAACAAAGGGAATCATGGAAAACACATCAGAACTTTGAAAATGGAAAACGCTGTAATATTCCATGTGCCACTCGATCACTCATATTTTCACATGCATTTGGGCATTTTTCTCCATGGATGAACTGGCGACATATCGAAAACCTCGTATTGTTTTTTTATATTATATGTATAAATATACATAAAGGGAATCATCGCATTTTGGCAATTTTTTTCAAAAGAAAAAAAAAATGAACTTTTATTCAATAAAAATAAATTTTTACATTTTCTTATTTCTATTACATATCATTATATTTGATTGAATTTTATTATTGTTGGTAGCACTAATGAAAACAAAAATAAAGGGCTAGAAGTATTGACACTATGATCAAAGCTCTCTATAGTAATAGTGGTAAATCTGTAAAGATGATAACATCAATCAGAAGCTTATCAAGAAGAAACCAAAAACCAGTTGCAGGAGGTGAGATTAAATCTCAAAAGGTCTCATACCACAATTCCTACCATTGAAGAATTTTTCAAAAACCATGAAGCCAAGATAGAGGGAAAGGACACATCTGGAGAGCGCATGTGCCTCCACGTTTTGTTCCCTATAGACATGCTGGAAAGAAACCACCATGACAGTGGACACAAGATCCCAAATCTATTGCATCCAATTGCAAAGAGAGGGGACCTCGAGTGTACACTAACCATGAACCCAATTGATCATAGTGAGGGAGTTGTTGATGAACAATATATTGTCAATACCAAGCCAAGACAAGCATTGGAGGGCACCCCATAACATTATTAGTTCAACTCTACAATTATCTCCCTTGCCGCCAAACCAAAGAAAATCATAATGCATTGATGGGTCCAAAATAAAGAGAAACTCCACATCCAAAACCCACATCAAAGGAGGCCCCGTCAAGAGAGAAGATAGGAAAAATACCATCCAGATTTGTGAGAGAGATGGATAGATGGGAAGCCTTTGGGACACAAGGTACAACTTCTTGGAAATATACCACTACGCCTAGGGAAACAACCTTTATGTTAGGATATTTTCCTTAAAATATTAGTGCATTTCTAGCTCTCTATATACCCCACATGACGTAAAGAGGCATCGTCCTATGGGATTTCACTTGGAGGTTCAATTGGCTAATGCAATCTAGAATGGATGAATAATCTCTGATGAAAAGGACTCCTAAGAGTGTAGAAACCTCCTCCAAAATTGTGACAGAAAAGGGACATCACAAAAATAGGTGTATGCAATCATTTAAGTTTATCCTACATAAAGAGTGTCTACTTGGTCCCACAAACCCTTTCCTATGCAAATTGTCCCATGTCAAAATGCAGTTGCGGATGACTAACCATGAGAAACATTTAATATTTAAAGGGGCTTTCCACTTCAACAGTTGAGAGGAGCAATTCAAGTGGGGTAGTGATTGGGAGGTCGATGTGATATGGTCATAAAATTCCTTGATAAGAATCTTGTTTTTCCCTATGTGACCGCCCCACGCAAGCTTATCCTGTCGCTAGGAAAGTCATATGCCAGCCATGCAAATTTGGATGCAATAACCTTACCAATCTGCCATCATATCCACTGGAATTCCAAACTTCCATGCATGAGGTTAGGCATGAATAGTGCTGGTAGGTCAAGACCTCTCCTAAAGGCTAACATTTTGGAAAATTCACCATGGCTAAAATGGCAACTTTTAGAAAACTTCATTATTATTTTGTTTAATATTTTATGTACAAATATACATAAAGGGAATAATTTCCATGGAAGGAGAAAACGGAGAGGAAATATATCGAGCATTGGCATGGCCATTGTTGAATGTGATGATTGATTATCAATTGAAAGACACATTCTTGTGTTTATGAGAATTGCACATTGGGACAATAACAAAATCTACTAAACATATGGAATAATTGTGTGACATAGAATGTGGACGTGTAAATAGTCCTTTTGTTGGTGTATTCAAACTTCCTGGTAGCCAAAACCTACAGAGTGATTGTTCCACGATATAAATTTTTCATGAAACTAAGTGTTAAATTTCTATATGATCTACTTTTGTATTAGTATTTTTTTTGGTAGAGGTATTGATATCTAATAGCATAATTTCTAGGAATTATTGTGAATTTAGGGATGATACAAGCAAATTTATCATGGCCTACAAAGTAAATTAAGAAAATCAAATTAAGAGAAAATAACAAATTAAATGAGTATGGTGAAAGTGAAATTAGTAATGTTTTGTCATATTTTTAAATAAAAGCAATCATATTATATATATATGTATATATATATATATATATTTATTTATTTATTTTGTTTTTTTATTACATTTGATATTATTTTTTTGTTGAGTGAATATTTCTTTTTATTTTTTTAAAACACTCATGTCAATTCCATATTCAATACTAAAGGAATTATAATTTTTTTTCATACTACATGCAATGTCCCTTTCCTCACAATTAATTTTTTTAATTATATCAACAAATATATTACTCTATTTTCAAAATTAAACATTAAAGTAATTTTGGGTTGATAAAAATTAAGAAATATTTAAGAAAACAATTTCAAAACTTGAATTTAACCATAATGGAAAAATTAAAAAGGTATAATAAGTTAAGTTTATGAAAGGAAGTCTACTTGGGGTAGCTCAAATGGCAATGGACGTGGAAATGAAGTCTCACTGAACAGGAAGTATTGGGTTCAAATATTGTGCTATCCTCTTGATCGGGGTGAAAAGTTGGACATGATGAAGATGTATTCCTACCAAGTAAAGGGAATTTTGAAATTCTATGCACCAACCAAAAGCATAGAGGTCGTGAAATTGTGCAAATAAAAACTTTTTAATGGTTTTTAGGGCCATTCATCTTTCATTATCATGTCATCCACATAATTTGGTCATTGATTCGAGAGGCTCATTCTATAGCCCAATATGAGGGCAGTGAGAGTTGGACATGATGAAGATGTAGTCCTACCAAGTAAAGGAAAATTTGAAATTCTATGCACCAACCAAAAGCATAGAGGTCATGAAATTGTGCAAATAAAAACTTTTTAATGGTTTGTAGAGCCATTCATCTTTCATTATCATGTCATCCATATAATTTGGTAATTGAGCCGAGAGGATCATTCTATAGCCCAGTATGAGGGTGATGTGTAATTCTATCAGTGCTAAATGTGACGATGACACGTTTCCTTTAAAAAAATTACTTCAAATAAAAAATTGTTGCCTATAATGAAAACGTAAATGATTATACGTATTTGGTTACTTTTAATTAAATGCATTATAAAACATCAATAATCTCATTCTTATTGGCCTAACCAAGATAGTTGTTAATATTACAATCCAATTTGAAAAAAATGTGGTAAAAATATTTCACTTTCACTTTTGAAGTTATAAATAAAACATTTCTGTATCTATATTAAATTATATAATTTTATATTAGTTTATAGAGATAAATTAATTAAAACACACACATATTTATATTGTTGACCTTAGTAAAATATTTCAATACTCAAAAAGAAAAGTAACTAAAGGAAAAATAATTTAGTTACTTCTTGATAAGAGAGAAATGTGTAATTCATTCAATTTTTAATATAAAATATTATTAATAATAAATTATTCAAAAATACAATATAAACTATGAAAAATTACACATGATCTATATAGAGAGACAAAAAAAACATTTATAAATCCATTTAAATCAAGTTTTTATCGAGCACTTAAAAGAATTGAATCTCTTTATGTATAAAACTTTTTTCAATTTTTATATAAAAAAGTTTACATATAATGAAATTTGACCCCTCAACTGTTGATAAATTCGTGATTAAAATAGATCTTATATTACTAATTCCACAACATATTAAGCATTATCAATAATATCTTATTTTATTAAGCAACTTACTACATAAAATGTTAATGCTATCCCATGTTTCAAATATAAATTAATACTTTCTAAATAATAGAAAAATTAATACTAAAAATGCTTAAAATTTCAAAAAAAAAATGAGGTCCTTGAGATAGTCTTTTCATACATACAAAAATTATATTTATTCCTTCACAGGACCTCCCACTCTTGATGTATCATTATATAGAAGTCAAACTCTTTAAGGTCGAGTGAAATCCTTATATATATTTAAAAACCATCTAAATGTTTTCAAATATATTTTTGAAAATTTATGAGAAAACCTCTAATATAATACTTACATATAATAAAGATTTTCATTTGTCATAAATTTTAGTAATCAAATTACTCTACAATAATAAATTTTAATGAAATATCACATTTAATATTTAACTCAATTTAAATTTATTTGATATATATATATTATATTATTATAATTCATTTTAAATAAAATAATAATTGGTGGAACAATTGAGACAGTTGGTGGAATCAAAGGAAACCTCAATATACTGTTGCTGAATATCTCCATGATAGATACATCATAGTTGATCACCCCAAAGGCAAAACAATGAGAACCCATGGTATAGCGTGGAATTAAATAACTGTTAGGCAAGAGAATCAAGCTCTTTGCAGTGGAGAAATGGAATCCCATTGCGGGAACCATCATGGAATTCTGGTTCGAAAAATCATAATAGATAGTGATAGTAGAGTTTTAAATATTTAGGAAACTTAAGTTATTTCTTTTACTTATGTTATACTTATCCTAGTTACGTCTATAATATTTTAAAATCTACAATTAAATCAATCTCAAATAATTAAATCAATCTCAAATAATATAGAAGACGACCTTGTTACAATTACATTAGGCTCAAATAGAGTAGAAGAAAAAGAAAGTTTGGGATACCCACAACAAAAGCATGGTCCATTACCATGGTAGGCAACCGTCTATTATTAGTAACCCAACATTATATAAATGCATGGGGCAGTTATTTAGATGGATTTATATTTAATAATAGTTTAAAACAATTTAATCAGAGTGGAATTGCAAATAGATTGTTATACACTGGTTTGTCAAATATATTTGAATGAGATGTTATATATGAATGATGGCCAATAGTGTTGCTTTGAGAATTGTTTTCGGATGGTGACAGTAATACTTTATATTATAATAATAATAATAAAATCAGAATTAAATGTAAATTTATGTGGCTTATATATCCATACAAGCTCAAAGAACAAATAGAAATAGATATATCATGGATGTTTAAATAACAAAGTAATGAAATTTAAATCCTCAAACCTAAAAGTATTATTTACACAGATTGGATTGTAATTCTTCACCCGAATATAATATTGTATTTTTATTTTATAAAAGATTTCCACTCATGTTGAGGTAGATAAGCTCAAAAACTATCATTAAATATGCTAAAAAACTATTATCCCTGAGCTAGTGAGACATTTCCATTTTCAAGGAGTGGAAGGGTTTTTTAGTGTTCTATAATACAAAGGGTGACACGCCCCTAAGCCTACGGTAGCCTTCCAACCGTGCTAGGCAAAGTGCGGCACTATCAACAGTTTTCTTTTCACCAATACTTATGATTGTAGACTACGCCTTAACATTCCATACTTAGTTTTATTTTCGTTACCAAGTATTATTATGTTTCCTTTATACCAATGAACACCCATACACATTCATTATCAACAACATTATACAAAAGAAATGCACAACAATATAAAGGGAGGGGTAACTCCCTGCAATATGAGTCTGCCCGATATCGATATATTATACAATCTTCACTTTTACAAAGTATAGGCTAAATCCTTGGGAAACCCCAAATTTATACTTAGCCAAATTTCCAACTTCGGCAAAGTCGGTTGCCCAGCTCGTCGGCACCTCCGCACGGTCGCCGCACGACTCACCAACCCATCGTTTGCCTTGTCGCACATCTTCCCCGGTTTGCGCTTCGTTTGTTCCACAAACGCACAAACCGTGTATACCTGCCCACATGCAATTCCACTTGCCAACCCTTTGGCAAACACCCAAATCGTGTGAAACAACACATAGTACCGCCTACCCAACTCTATGACCTCTCTTTCCAACCTTCGTCTCCATCGTTTCGTCGTGCACAGCGCGCTTTCACCCAGCCGCCCGTCCACACACTCTCGCCGTGTCGACCAACTCTTCGTTCAGCGGACGCCCTACTTGGGCCGCTCGTCGTGCATGCCTACACGGATGCCCTCACCCGACCGACCATCGTGCATGCCTACCCGGACGCCCTGATGGTCACCCGCATGCCCAGCTCGATCACTCGTCATGCAGCCCTGCATGGGCGCCCTCACCCGGTCACCCGTCGTTCACGCCTACATGGACGCCCTCACCCGAGTCACCCATCGTGCAGCCCTGCACGGGCGCCCGCCCAGGTCGCCCATCATGCAGCCCTGCATGGCGACTTCGCCCAACTCGCACTTATGCTCCGCCTTCGCCCTACGTCCAAGTCTTGTTGAGAGATGATGATCGATGAACGATGGATGGAATGAGCTCCACTCTCTCCCAATATATACGCACGGCAGGGCAAGTTGGCTCACCCAGCCGACTCGTCCTCCATGCTTCACATGCCCCCACTTTCCACAACTATGCCGTCGGCTTTGTGTCTAAGTGTGGGTCGGCCTCCATAATGTTAAACCCACGCTCCCATGCGTATAAAGTTGGCTTGCCCTCCTCATATGCACATAATGTATCATCACATCTCAAGTCATGAGCTCGCCCTCCAACACAACTGCAGCTCGTTCAACTCTAACCGTGTGCTTGTTCAGCCTCACCCGCGGTTGCACTTCACCTGAACTGCAGGTTGTTACATCCTCCTCCACCTAAAATCGTTGTCGTCCTTGACAACATACCATCCTGGTAGTCATCCACCAAGATCATCCATGATGTCAACTCCTCCATATACTACAAGTATCCCTGCAACATATGTAGAACCACAGTCTCTATCATGTCTTGTCCCGGCAACCATCTGTCACCAAGATCACCATACCAAGGTATACACCCCATCAGTATGTCATACATCGGAAATCATCTCAATCCATGACCATCAACCAACCTGTCACAATCTCCACATGCTGCTCTCCATCGTGGAAGGTTGGCCCCTCCATCTCAAGCTACATGCCCACTGCAACATCTTGTGTCGGCCTCATCATGTGTCGTCCTCATGTGAACTGCTGCCATGATACTCCAACACAATGCTAACACATCTCTGTACACTACGTGTCCCCATGTCTGAACTAGTTGGGTAGCTAATCCAAGTGTCACGCTCAAACCATGAGAGTGAACATCCTCATGCCACCATCAGTCGTTTCTCAGAACATCCCGTCACATCCTCAACTCGATCAAGAATCAATCTCCATATAAGTGTAAGTCTTGCTCAGTTCCATGAAGTAGTCCTCATCTCATCTGCAACATGTTGTCCATGATGATTGGTGTCAATGTGCTACATGAAATCAGCCACATCTATCCCAACATCATCATCCATAGGTGTGCCTCCTCAATATGAAGAGACCATCTCATCAAAACAACTCTCGGTGTGCCACATCCAGGTCCATGAAGCAACCTCCACCTTATCTGCAATGTGTCATCCCTCAAGTCTGCCATAGAAACAAGTATACACCTGTCTCATCTATCCATGTGCTGCCCATGATTGTAGATCAATCAACTCCCATGTGTGAAAAGTGGTTAAGTCTCGACTCAACCCATGCCCAAGTGTTGCCACCAAGGCATCACTATCGTCATAACTCCATCACTCCAAAGTGTCTCATATCGATCCTCCACATCAAGTCACTCTTTCAAGCCATCCCCATACATGTACTTGAAAATATGCACCCCATCCTACATCAAAGTCTCTGACCTCAGCTCCTCAATGCATCATATCTTCTAAGTCCACCATGTATGAAGTCCCCCTAGAAGTCACAACCTCATGTCATCATGAGCTCCATGAGTCATCTCCAAGCAACATCTCAGCAAGCATACAAGTCTCGACCCAAAGGTCTCTACAAGATGCCCCAACTCTCCATGTAGTAGGAATGCTCCATAGTCTTCTCACAACTCCATTCAAGTCCATGGCCTTGTTGTACATAAGCGCACAACCTCTCCATCGGCTCATAAGTAAAACATCTCCATGTCACATCAGCAAATCCACCTGCACAACATCCCTGCTTTGGCACTCCTCATTGGATGCCCATAAGTGACATCTCTACAAGTGATCCTGCATAATATCCCTGCATGAGACTGCCATGCTCCATGTCTCCAACCTGATGTCCATGACTAAGTTGTCCATGTAGTCCAACCAAGTAGATCCATCACAAAAATCGGTCATCCTCATCCAAGTCTCCAATCTTTGGTCTAGTGAACTCGGTCACCCAACCATATCATCATCACGAGTCCCTTCCTTCATAGCTCCCTCACTGAAGGTTCCACCAAGACTTTCTCTTGGTCTTGGCCATGAGAATTCCACCCAAGTGTGTGCCCTTCTTCAATCTTTCCATGAGTCATGCTGGGCACTTAGCCAATTCTCCATGTGGCTAAAGCATGACCCAACCTTCTGCAACGATCATCATGTTCCTCCCTTGTCACAAGCCTTTGTACCTTCTATCGTAAGGTCACAAACAACCCCAACAAGTCCTGCAATAGTGAATGGTCCTTGCTTCTCCATACAAGGTCTCATCATAGACATCCATTTTAAGATGCTCCCCTACATCGGCAAACTGGCGTTGCCCTTCACTGCATGCGGTCCATCTACCAAATGCTCAAGTGAAACACAAGTATCAATAGTACTTACATCATCATCATGAGGTTCCTCCATATGAGTATCCCCATTCATCCATGTCTACAAACTGCACGATCCTGGTCCAACTTGATCAATCTCAAGTTCATCCTCCATCGTTGTCACATCTGCAACATCTTCAAATATCATAGATTCCTCTTCCTTGGTAGCACAGTCTGCAACTTCATCTTGCTCCATTGTCCAACCAAGTTGAAGAAGTTCGTCTTCAACATTCTTTTCCAAGACTTCAAGCTTCTCTCGAATCACATCTGCAACATCTTCAAATATCATAGCTTCCTCTTCCTTGGTAGCACAATCTACAACTTCATCTTGCTCCATTGTCCAACCAAGTTGAAGAAGTTCGTCTTCAACATTCTTTTCCAAGACTTCAAGCTTCTCTCGAATTTGGGGATTCTCTTCTTTCATCTGCTTCAACCTGTATGAGGTAAGCAAGATATTCCCTTCGCATTCTCCCAAATCTGCCATGCCTTGTCGTTTAGCTTGGTCCAAGCACTAGGCTTCACCCCTGCTAAACCTGTTTCACCATTCACCAGCTTCACCAAGTTCCCTGCAATCATGAACCTGCCCTTGTTCCACTTGTATGTGAAATCAACTTCCTTCATTTGCAAGTACTTGCTTCCACTGTCATGAGAAACCTTGCTTTATATTGGCTCCAACCGAGCTCTGATACCACCTGTCACACCCCCAAGCCTACGGTAGTCTTCCAACCATGCTAGGCGAGGTACGGCACTACCAACCATTTTCTTTTCACCAATACTTACGATTGTAGACTACGCCTTAACATTCCATACTTAGTTTTTTTTTCATTACCAAGTATTATTATGTCTCCTTTATACCAATGAACACCCATACACATTCATTATCAATAGCATTATACAAGAGAAATGCATAATAGTATAAAGGGAGGGGCAACTCCCTGCAATATGAGACTGCCCGATATCAATATATTATACAATCTTCACTTTTATAAAGTACAGGCTAAGTCCTTGGGAAACCCCAAATTTATACTTACCCAAATTTCCAACTTTGGCAAACTCGGTTGCCTAGCTCGTCGGCACCTCCGCATGGTTGCCGCACGACTCACCAACCCATCATTCGCCTTGTCGCACATCTTCCCCGGTTCGCGCTTCATTTGGTCCACAGACGCCTAAACTGTGTATACCTGCCCACACGCAGTCCCACTTGCCAACCCTTGGCAAACACCCAAAGCGTGTGAAACAGCATGTAGTATCGCCTGCCCAACTCTATGACCTCTGGTTCCAACCTTCGTCTCCATCGTTTCGTCATGCATGACGCACCCTCACTCGGCCACTCGTCCGCACACTCTCGCCGTATCGACCAACTCTTCATTTAGCGGATGCCCTACTTGGGCCACCCGTCGTGCACGCCTGCACGGACGCCCTCACCTAGCCACCCCTCGTGCATGCCTACCCGGATGCCCTCACAGTCACCCGCACGCCCAGCTCGGTCACTCGTCGTGCAGCCTTGCATGGGTGCCCTCACCCTGTCACCCGTCGTGCATGCCTACACGGGTGCCCTCACCTGGGTCGCCTGTCGTGCAGCCCTGCACAGGCGCCCACCTGGGTTGCCCATCGTGCAGCCCTACACAATGGCTTCGCCCAACTCACACTTCCGCTCCACCTTCGCCTTGCGTGCAAGTCTTGTTGAGAGATGATGATCGATGAACGATGGATGGAATGAGCTCCACGCTCTCCCAATATATACGCACGGCAGGGCGAGTTGGCTCACCCTGCCGACTCATCCTCCATGCTTCACATGCCCCCACTTTCCACAACTATGTCGTCGGCTTTGTGTCTAAGTGTGGGTCGGCCTCCATAATGTTAAACCCATGCTCCCATGTGTATAAACTCAGCGCGCTCTCCTCATATGCGCATAATGTATCATCGCATCTCAAGTCGTGAGCTCGCCCTCCAACACAACCGCAGCTTGTTCAGCTCTAACCACGCGCTCATTCAACCTCACCCACGGTCGCACTTCACCTGAACTACAGGTCATTACAAAGGGGGTTTTAAGACAATATTTTAGATAACTTTTGGGTAGATTATCTTAAATTGAGACAATAATTTTTTTATTGTCTTAAATATTGTCTTTAAGCGGATGTCTCAAATTATTGTCTTAAAAAGACAATATATAACACAAGCAATAATGTCTTTTAGGAGACAATTTCATTTTTGTCTCTCAGAGACAATAGTTGGGATTAAAGACAATATGTCTTTAATCCTATATATTGTCTCTCTAAAGATAGTAAAAAGATATATTTGAAAACAATACAATATCACTTTTGTCTCTTTAGAGACAATATAAAGCATTGAATCCAGAAAAATATCTCACCATTGAAATAATCAATATAAAAAGTATTTAATTAAAAGTAAACTACAATATTATTTAAATTTTTGTCTCTCGAGAGACAATAGTTCGGATTAAAAACAATATATATTTAATCCTAGCTATTGTCTCTCTAAAGACAACAATTTTTTTTTATTTGAAAACAATACAACATCACTTTTTGTCTCTTTAGAAAAATATCTTACCATTGAAATAAATCAATATAAAAAGTATTTAATTAAAAATAAACTACAATGTTATTTATTAATTCATGTTAGGGCATAATGGAATGAGACCACCAATTTCTTGCTTCTAAGACAACTACAACTACATTTAGCTAACACCCTTTAAAGAAATTGTAATTTATCTTAAATAAATGTCTTACCTACTTGTATTGTGTAGTAGTGTGTATATGACAAAGTCTATTCTTTGATCATCATCCACATGATTGTGACTATACGTTGATTTGTATGCACCATCATAGGTGTCGATTAAAAAATCCAAGAATAATTTTAGTCACTTCTTTTGGCACAAAATGGCTTTGACAAAACTCGATCTCTCGATTGGCCACACCAAACTCAAGCACCTTGGTGTTCATATAATACTTCGTTTTTGAAAATTTTAGAAAAATATCCTTCACACGAATGATCACGAAGCAAGGAGCTTGAGTATTGCAGTGCTCCTAAAGCTCCAATCTCCTTAGGTTTTTGAAAATTTATCCCTAATCTTAAACTTGTTATTCCTAAGTACTTTAGAATGAAATGAAAGCAAAGGGAAAATCAATAGAAGAAAAATATAGGCCTACTTTTCACTACAAATGTATAAATGAGCTTGCTGAAGCAGGTTTGGACACATATGAACGCTATGCTAAGAGTACCAAGGTGGTAATTGTATGCAAGGTTCGTACAAATCCATTAGCCCCTTATCATCTTTTGCAAGGAGCAATCCACCTGTAGAGAATAAAATATTTCTATTCCTTACCACTCTTTTTACACCATGATCTTCCAAGCCTCTCTTGAGTTCCTAAAATAATTAATTGGAGGAAACATTTAGAAAAATTATATAAGAGTTAGTGGTTCAAAGAAGAAATATGATTTTGATTCAGATGCCCTTGTCTAATGCATACTTTAAGTGCAGAGAGGGGAGAAAATGTGCATGCTAAAGTGTAACATAGAGGTCTTTAGGAGCTAAGCTTGAGTTACATGGTTCGTTATGTTTCAAGTATTGTATACCCAACATTCCAATTCCTTTAACATGTTTTGGATGAAGTAGATTAAAATGATGTGCTATAAATGCTCCAAAATCCTTAGCCACTATAAACAATCATTTCATGAAAAGTAGTTTGAGATATGTCAAAGCTACAAAGTACTACTTTTGCAATTGGTATGTTAGAAAAATTGTTCCTCTAACATTTTAAAACTAACTATTTGTAAATTTTAAACTAATATTAATTCATATGTGAATCAATTCAAAAACTAGATCTAGAAATCTCATTTCTCAATTATAATATATATAAAATAAAAACAGTGTTACAATGAACATTTTCTGCAATAGGGGAGAAGAGCATCTTAGGATTTCATTAGATGACCAACTATATAATTACCTCTCCATATTCAATGTCTTCAATAGGCCAAGTATGTGTTCAACAAAGTCATAATTTGTAGCTTTTTTTGGTTCATATGGTTGACCAGTGCATCCATAATCTCAAAATTGAAGTGCAATAGCATGAAACCCTACTTCTACCAATGTTATCATCTATTGTCCCCAAGGGTACCTTCTCTCCAGAAATAACACCACATGCATACATATAAGATAGGAGGATTAAAAAAAATTGAGATTTGAATCTCTCCACATTTATTGATGCATAGTTTAAGATCACAATGTATGAAAATACATCTTTCCTGCCCTGATTACTATATAACAACATCTCACTTTGCTTCTGTAATGGAAACAAATAAAATTATTGAAATTGTTTGGGATGGGAATCAACACCTAATCCAATTTCTTCAATGCCTAAATTGATCCCTCCGACAACAACTTGATGTTGCTGTATTTGGTTCATTGTTTATTAATCCACAAGTATTAGATGATATTGATTCATTCTAGGAAGCCTCCATGTCTTTAATTTTTATTTATTAAGTGTTGAAGGTCCCCTGAGGTTGTCAATAAGTGTGGAAAAAACCATCAAATGAGCTTGGAAGCCATGTTCAACTAGTTTTCCAACAATAAGGATGTGTTATACTTCAAATAAGCTTTTTAGCTATAAATATATTCAAAATGGACACTTTTGTTGATTACCTAACCTCCAACTAGAAAATAGCATACCACTCAATCACTTCCCTCCATTATTATTTTGTCCTCTAACAACTAATCGTACAGATTAGTGTTAGATATTTGTATTACCGGGTTGTTAGCGTGTTTATTAGGGACTCTGTCATAAAATGCAACATATTACAGCTTCAATAATCCAACTTCAAGCACCCATCACTTACCTATTTCTTAATGAAAGATGGACTTCCAACATATTATATTTAATTTCTTATAAGGAGTCTTCCAATAGAGAAACTTTCATAGCCAAGTTCAACATTTCCTTGAAACACTTGCTCAAAATAAATTGACCAATTTTTCCATCTTAAAACAAAATTTTCTTCCATACAATTATAATATTTTATGAGGAGGAAAAGTAACTCTCTCAGTAGAAATATTTTCTTACAACAATTTCCTTCATTATCATAGCAAAAAGTTACATGAAAGCTTTCAAATACAATAGAAGAAATACAAATACATGACTAGAAGATGGCAAGAAATATATGCATATAATCCTTAAAGCTAAAACTATGATAAACCATAATATATACTATTAATACTTGATGTATATGAAACTATAAATAAAAATATTTCAAAAGAGACATATACTTACACTAATTGGAAAGGAGAGGATGTTCCCTCCTAGATATAGGAATCAAAAGAAAAATCTATCCGCAACCTGAGCATTAAGATACAAGAAGGGCAAACCTTCTAAATAATTGTCAATGATAACAACAATAAACTAGCTCCAATGAAACCTAGTCCTAAAGTTCCTAGTGGAACTTAAGGACCTACCCATACAAACCAAGAGTATGCCAGGATTCACAAATAAATACCTCCTGATGACCATGATGGATTTTCCAGGAAATTATACTTGCTTTGTCCTTTAAGTTGACCTCAAGCAATATAGCTCAAATTTTATAAATATAAGCATAAGAATCTACTCCACTAAATATGTTTATGCTTGACAATATAACTTAGCATATAACCAGATCACTTCACATTCCAAATACATCAACCACTCCAGCAAATACCTACAAAATAAAAATGTCTTCCCCTCATTGAGGATTTTACCTCACACAAAGTGCAGCCTGTGCTTAGACTAGGAATATTTCTTAAAGGTATACAAGTATCATTACAAAATTGTTACAAAAGAAAATAAGTGACAAAATCCACTCAGATAACAATATTTGAGAAGTTGTAGATGCAATTAATAGCATAAATTATAGGAATAGATGACATAAATCTACATCTCTCACTACCAAATATACCCATCCATCTTGAGTACATTGGTGTACCCTTTTACACATCCAAAGACAATGTTAGATTCTACTCAACATAATTTCCTTTGAGAAACCAAACTAAATCCTAATTTTCATTGACTATCAAATTAAAAAGATTACGCCAATTCCAAATACAAAAGATAAGAATAATTTTGTGTTATAATCTTGCAAGAAGTACACACTATCTATCCAAAAGACTAAAGTCTTCCAATACCATTTTGTAGGGAACAACCATCTGCACGGAGGAAGTGAAGTTTTAACTACATAGTGCAACATTATCCACCAACATTTTGGATGTGAGCTACCACCTATATGCTCCTTGGCATAGCCTAGGATAGTTGGCCTACTAAAGTGGTGAGTGTCCTCCTTGTGGATAGATGCACAACCTCATTATAAACCAAAGCCACACTCATCTTACTACTGCAACTACACACTAGATGTACATTATATCAGTAGCAAAGACATGTAGAGTAGTTTAAAATATGAGAAATATAATGTATTACAAAATATTAGAGTTATATACTCCAATCTCCCCTCCAACCATGTGACCAAGTCATGAATAGAGTGAGTAGATTCATGGCCAGATAATCAAACTAGGCTGGAGCCCAATGGGTCCACAATTGACTACAATGTTATTTACACTTTGTGGGAGATATCCTTTCATCTCTCTCCTCTCTATACATTCTACACATACTAATTACCTTATTGCAACAAGAAATCTAAGTGGTATAAACAACTCTCAGTCATTGATGTTCAAGGCTTCAAGTTGTACGGTGTTCAAGCACCATATGATTTAACTTCAATGCAAGATCTTATTCGGTAATAATTAAATTAACTAATGTAATTTCAATGTGACAAATTGTGATTGTTTCATGGTTCCATCAAAACATGAAAAGTTATAACTTGTGTCAAAAGATCTACATGATTCAAATGGAGATCTGTGGCCCCTCTAAAGTGATGTGTGGCTTAGAAAAGAAAATTGTGATTGGAATTAAACTTTGCAGTCCCTCTCAAGCCAATTTTTGGCTTGACAAAGAAGATTCTGGTTGTTTCTTTTTATATACCTATTTCATAATGAACAATGGTTGGATTCATATGTGGATTGCTACCTCCGCTCACACTAATCTACATGCCCATTTCATAGTGGACATTGATTTGATTCATAACCTAGATTACTCCATCCTTTTTCACAATTAATGTTAATGGTTTCTATGTATCATACAAAAATGAAATAAAGATATATAAAGCCAATTTCCTTACCAAATAGTGAGTGAATTAACAATAACTTATGTGTTCTTCATTTGTCTTGTTAGTAGAACCACAATTTTGTAATACTAAATCTCCAAGTTGTTGATAACAACGGAAAACATTATAAATCCTAATGCATAATTGATAATTGTTTTTCATATGGTAAACATGCATGTCCTCAGATAATCTAATCATATAAATACGTCACAAAGGTCAAAATTACTTACTATGGAAAGACACCAGATGCAAAAAGTAGTTTTAGAAATGGCCAAATTGCACAAAATGGTTCCCTTGAAAATCCAGTCCATGTTAGTGGACACCCTCCACATTTAATATATAGGAAAATGATAATAGCAGGAATCCACCATCCATTGTCTAGTGATATAGGTGCACCTTTGAGGCCCATATTCCTAGTTAACCCCTTTTTCCACTGAATGCAAACAAAAAGAAACAAGCATTAACCATTAAATAGATTCATTAATTTCCATTGATGAGCAAGAAAAGTTGGAAGTAACATAGGATATACTAGCCTTCTAGTTAGGCAATATCCATTAACTACGTTTGAAATATAATCAAAGAAAAATATAATTTAAATATACATTAAGCTACAGGGGCTGGGAGGAAAAGGGATAAATAACAATTTCACAAAGAGGGTTAGAGCCTATACTATGTATCTATGTAGTGATTCTCTTGTGAAAATGAACTAGGATATGTTTTCTCCAAATGAAATGAAACAATTGCAAAAAATAAACTATACAACTAAAGATAAATTAAGGAAATGTAATTATAGACAACCTATATACCCTTGGTTGAGAACATTACATCCTTGACCACATAATTTTATTGAAACTCCCTTTTGAGTAAGGAGAGAAAGGATGACTAAATGTGAGTAAGAGACCATGCCAAATACCTCAAACAAACTAACTAAAGAAACAAAGGAAGATCTAATCCAAATGGAGAGGAAATTACCAACTATAGAAGCCTCCAAATAGGGGGAAGTTTGACAAAGACAATATATCCTAGCAAGAATAAAAATGTATAATGCGAAAGGAGATCACAATATTTTTGGAGATTGATTCATTCATCAAATATTATATCGAAGGATGATATTATAGAACTTTTAAAATGAGATAAAAGGTACAATAGATTTTGGGATGCTCGAGGAAAGAAACAAAAACACTTTGATACATTGAAAGAAAATATCATTATTGCATCGGTGTTAGCATTTCTAGTCTTCTAGCAACAATTTGAGATAGAGACTATTGCGAGAGGATTGCATTCATCTACATAGAATTCTCCATTTGAATTTTGTTTTGGGTTCCTGCTAAAGTCTCCATTGGATTTGGTTTTTGAAAAACATGTTGATTTTGATGAGTATATGGATGAATATAAGGCTTGAAAATTCATTCAAAAGATTGAGATCGTGAATCAAGTAGTGCAAGAATAGTTAGAGAAGAGCCAAGCCTAGTATAAGGTGACGTATGATAAAAATAGGGTGGATAATCATTTCCAAGTTTATGATCGAGTTTGGTTATGTATCAACAAAGATAGGTTAACAAGGGAAGGTAAGAAGCTCAAGCCAATCTAGTATGGCCCATTTACTATTTTGGAGAAGATTGGCACTAATGATTTTTGGTTATATCTACCACCATATATGCAAATATATTTAGTTGTGAATGTGGGGAATTTGAAACTATATGAGTGACTAATGATCATAAATCAGGATGAGAGTATTCAATTTCCTTACATTGAAATTTTTTCTCTTGAGTATTTAGATAAGTTGTAGGAAGATGTTATTTTAGACATGAAGACGAGGACTTCATGTTGAGGAAATGTGGAATATCATTCAGTTGGTATTAAGGGAGTGAATCCAAGCAAGGCACACTGGATTGAGATAAGGAAAGTGAGGGAGAAGTAGTCTCACCAATTTGTTGAATAATTCACCTTTTGGTGGTCCTAAAGATTCCCAATGGGGTGAATTGATCTAGGAGGATCTAGGATGGCCTAAAATTGAAAGTTCCCAAAATTTTATTGAAATATCTCCAATTCAAAGAGCTCAATGAGATGATTCCAATGCAAACTGAATAACATCGAATGGAATCTATATGAGAAAGTTATTGCATTTTGAAGTTTTACAACAATAATAAAAAAGAGAGAACATAGTGACATGTGGTAGGCTATACAGATTACATTTTGCAGATGAAGGTGACATGGAAACTATTATCATAGTTGAATAGGATATTAGAAGTGATAAGGAGACACAATAAATCATAAAAAATCAAAAACTCAGAAATTTCAAATTTCGTAGAAACTCCCCATAGTTAAGCTGAAAATTTTCTACGAAACTGCTATAGCTTTTCATGGAGGAGAAGGAAAACTAAGAACATAGAAAAGGGAGTTATGAGGGCATGTATTTTGCATAAAAACATCAAGCAAAATCTCAGAACTTGCAGAAAGAGCAGAGGGGTGGCATAAAGGTTTTTTTGAATTTTTTACTGAAGTTTGCTACAGAACACTAAAAACTCTATTTTTCTACGTTTTGGAAGTTTTTGAACATCAAACAACAAGGAAGCTACATGGATTACAGGTCATGAAAGTGTCCACATAAACTCCTATTTTTCAGGGAGGCAAGTCAGCATGTCAAGCAAGTCAACATCAAAAACTCATAAATTTCATAGTTTCGTAGCAACTCCCCATAGTTAAGTTGGATATTTGCTATGGAATTGTTGTAACTTTTCATGGAGGAGAATGCAAGTAAACATCTCATCTTAGGGAGTTTTAATGGCATGTGTTTAGCTAAAAGACATCAGTGAAGAGCTCAAAACTTTCAGAAAGATCAGAATGGTAGCAGAAGGGTATTTTTTTGTAACTTGCTACCAATTTTTGCTACGGAAATTCGGGAAATCACTGTTTCAGTAATCAACTTCAAGTTCACTTTCTAACCAAATGAAAGGAATTTTAGAAATATGAAGGAGTTTTTGGTTCATAATGCGGTAATATACAAAATCTTGTCTCATTTTTTACACATCTATTAGGGTTTTAAAGATATGCATTTATCTTTGAGGCCTGTTTTACATAATTTTGCCTAGCCAAATTTGTTGCAAAAAATTGGAAATTTGACTTGGTGGAGGTCCAACTCAGCAAGGTTGACTCCAAATTTATTTGGATAATGAAGATTGATTAATATTCTCTCAAATCCCATAATTTACTCTTTAGTTTCCTCATTTTTAGTGGGTCAAAAATCAAATCTTCTATAATAGGATATGAACATATTTTTCAAATATTTTATTCTCGAAGTATTGTAATAGGATCCTATCTTCAACAAAGGATGGATTTCAACCCCCATACTAGGATTTGATATTTTAGAAGTCAATAGGTGGTAGCATGAGACAACCAATAGTTTCAAGACTTGTTTTTCAAATAGGTTTTGTCAAGTATACTCAACATTCCTGACTTTATGAATGCCAACTCAACTCAAATAGATAATGTGGAAGCATATGTTAAGATATGTGTCAAGTATTTCTCAATAGTTGATTTGTATTAAGAATTGGCTTTAAACCTCTCATTGTATATATTCATAGGGACAAATGATGAAAAGGGGGATCGATGATGTGAGAAGACCACTTTTGTATATTTTTTCCAGTTAGTAAGAAGTATAGTTTGCAACAATACTTTTTTTTAACCTAAGATTCATTTTTGGTTTTAGTTCTATCTCATCATACTTCTATGTTGTTATCAATTTTCATAGCTTATTTGATTACTTGGAATTCATGTTAAGTGCTCCAACTTCCTTCATTTTCTATATATGACTGTGAATGTTTATTTGACATCAGTTTTAAAGCCTGAAATGCCTCAATTTCCATTAAACACTCTTGTTTGCCAATGATTTTATTTTATTTGACTCCATGCCCAATGGTGGCAACCATCAGATTCTCGTTCACTTGTAAAATCACCTAAAAAGAAATCAAAATTAGCCATCCATAGTTTTGAGTTGATTAAAGTGAATTTGATAAGTGTTTTGAGAGATCCCTCTCAGATTGGAAGGGCTAACTTCCGGTGAAAGTGGTTTGAAATAATTATGCTAGGTTTAAGGTTGATACAACCCAACTCTTTTAGCTCAATGATAACAGAAACATCTAAAGTAAATCATGTGGCAGTATCTAGCATCGACACATAACATTACATGACTGGATGGCTAGGAATATATGTGTAAGGTGGGTGGACCAATCCGATGGTGACACCTGGCCTAATCAGAGGGTGCCACATGGTATAGCTGAACCCAAAAATTTCATTTAGTTCAACATAATGACACTAGTGTTGTTTAAATCCATAACCACCAATGCACTAGGCAGACCCTATTCCATTAGGCCACTTGAATTCGCTGAAATAGAAAGTGAGACATACCATATTTAAGATTTCCTTATCACCAAATTCAAAAAGGGGGGGAGGAGGTTGTCGGTTTGACCCTATGATCTCCGCATAATGCGAAACATGTCGGCTCAATATGGAAAATATTTATATGTCCATGTTGTACAAACAACAATGCCATTGGAGTGAGATTGTTATACACCCTCTTAATCATTCATTGATTTTATATGGTTATAAAATGCACATGGTCGAAGTTTGACATGGAATATAGTATGGTTGGTGGATACATTGGTTCGTTGAGTTATAAGTTGGAAGAATATACCATAAATATAATATATGATTATAACAATGAACCATATATAATATCTATAACCATTACGTTATTGTGTCCTATTTTCATATTATGCCAATGAATAGGGCCACAATCTCTGTGAGCTCGAACCCAGTGCTACGGACCCCTAACACTGTATACGTAAAATATTATTTTCGTTACACCACAAGTATGATTTGTATAGTAAGGCCAAAATCTTGCTATTTGAAAGCTTGTTCTATAATGTGTAATATAATATTTATCCCTTTTGAAGTGCAAAAAAAGGAGAGATATGTTTGCAAGTGTGCTTGTGTTATTTTGACTAAGCTCCTTTGATTTTGCAGTGTGATTATCATTGTTTTTGTGATAAATCGTAGAATTCATGCCCTTTTGGAGAGTTTTGAAAAGAGAGTTTTTGCAAGGAGTTCTTAGAGGCTTTTTGTGAAGCTACAAATTAAATAAACAACTTTAGAGATTGAGGAATTGATGTAATTTGAGTTATTTTGCATCATAATTGAAGACGCCACTCCATTGGAAGTGGACCGAGAGACATAGCCCACACTAGGTGAACTCCATTACCAATCTCATTTGTGTCCTTTTATTCTATACATAGTTGTTAATTTGTATTATTGTATTTTTCAATAGAATTTTGTCAATCGTGGTATTTCACATTCTATTCAAGCCCGATAAATCATTGGTTCACAATAAAAAATCCTAATCACTTCCATATTTTACTGGTTGTATATATGTAGAATTAATTAAAGCCTAGTGTAATCCTAGTCTAAGTTATAGAAGTTTGGGTAATTTTTTTAATATCAAATTTGATAATTTATAAAATTGTTGGATTTTTAAGGTGTTAAATTTATTTATATATTAAAAAAATAATTTTAGCCATCAAGAAATCATAACCTTATCCAATATTGTGTAGCTAAATTATGACTACTGCTAAATTGATTAATAATGGTTAGATTGGATATTATATTTTTATTTTTACATATCCATTAACAAATGTTAGTCATTCAATTTGTTTTGTGAATGCATTGCTTGGGTACTCATCAAAGTCTTTGTACCTATTTTGGAGTGGATTTCAAGTTTGAATTGCAGATTAAGAAATGTTATAACTACTTTGGATAAATTAAATTTGACTTTGCTAATTATTTTAGTAACTCGGTATACAATTTTTCATAAATAATCACTCATTCTGAAGTTCAATGATTTATCACTTTGCAATATTAATTTTCGAAATGAATGTCATTCTTAACGAAAAATGCATACAATATAACTGAAAAATGTGTAAGTGGGATTTAATTATGGAATTTTTTTTTTTTTTTGGGCGGGGGGGGATTTCGCAAATGGACTATTTTTTGGGCATTTTCTGAAAAAAAATATTCACCTATTTTTTACATATATATGATTAAATGGATTTTATTCACCAAAAAATTACCAATTTTAATAGTAAATTACATGTTTTTCATTGAATATTCACCTACAATCTATACGTATGAATTTTCAAACCAGAATAATCACCTACAATACTATAGATAGGGAAATATTTAAATCCTTAAAAAATACCTTGGATTTAATGACTTCGGAAATGATTATTTTGTGCCCAAAAAAGCCACAGCAGGGATGGGCTCAAAATCGAAAAGCATTACTAGATGTGCACATGCTCCAAGATGAAAGAAATATGTTTTTCAACCCAATGATGCATATCCATGGTTGACTGGTTAGAAAAAATAAGCAATAATAGCAAAGGCAGCTAAAACATAGGTGAGGATAGGAGCATCCTAAAATTTATAGAGATTCTGAAAGCATATTTAAAATATGAGTTTCTTGTATTATAGTACATACACATTTTTACAACTATCTAAAAACTATGTCAAATCCCTCCTTATGTTTGATTCAAATCAAACATATTCTATCATTTGCCATTATTTTGTGGGAAAAATATTTCTCGATTCACTAACAAAAGTTGGATTCATGTGTCTATGTGAGCTATTATATCATGGAATCTAGATTAATGTGAAAAATGTGGTGTTTGAACTAATAAATCTAGAGCGTAAGGGGCACCAGATGATCGGTCTTTGTTGAGAAACATTTTGAACAATTTTGTGGAGATTGGCATGGGTCACATGGATTTCTACAAGAATGACTTTGAAGACCCCATGTTATATGAAGTTGTGGATTACTAATCTATGAAGGCTACCTTATGAATTTTAGAGGAATATTGTCCAAACAATATGCTAAACATTGAAGAATGTTTGATAAAAGTCGTATGGTAGAATATGGAATCTTATGGTATTGTAAAATCCGTAGGTAGAATAGCGGGATCCCTAATGGTTTTCGAAACCACTAGAGGGTGGCTTTTCAATGGTTGTTGCTATCGCATTAACTAAAATGGTATTCACTAGAAAACAAAATGCAGAACCCCCTCAGTTAAAGATTGAGCATACAGGGGGGGGGGGGGGGGGGACACAATGAACCATGATTGTTGATCTATTTGAATACACTAATCACAACATTAGACATCCATTCAATCTATACAATGAGATCAGTGTTTTGTTCTAGCTAAGTGACACATTTTTATATTACTTGAAAATTTTGTATGGTTATTCTTGGAAACATCACATGAGGAACCATCTTCCAACATAAGGGCTTTGATGACCTCCTCTACAAAATGGAAGTGATAATTAGTTGTAGGCTCCAGGATTCATTCAACAATGTCACATGTGGTAAAATCCACTGCATGACCCTGGCCTAAGTAGTAGCTTGACCTTAATGTTATTAATAAAATAATATAATCATTGTTGTATGCATTTCATGATCTTTCCCTTAAATATGTTAGTCAAATAATAGATGCTACATACACTTCTTAAATCTTGTTAGGTGGTTAGGTACATGCACTTGGTATACTGATAGTAGGCACTACACACATTCCCTTAGGCATAACACATTATTCTTAATCGTGAATGGTCAATCATATCATTTTTTCACTCCCAGGTATGTATTGTCAAAAGCAAGTCAAAACACGAGTATTTCATGCTAGTAAAATGGTCACTCTGAGCATTGATGTAAAACATGTGATTAAACGCATAAGTGTGTCATCTCTACAACTCATATAGCTTGTATCTAGCTTGTTTCATGGAAATATAACATCAAATGCTTTGGCATTATGTGATGGCATAAAGTGTTTTCTAATGATATTCTCTAGTTTATTTCAGAGTGTGATTTTATCATATTTAAATATTTAATAGCTCTTGTTTTGGAATTACTTTTGCAAGATAATCGCCTGCCATTTTCATATTATATTCTTATTGACTATTTCATATTTGAATCTTCATTTGTTGGAGTTCACCATATGTGTGTGTTTCCGTGTTTGTGTTAAAATGAGACCCCCTTCTCTATTACGAAACCTGACCTTCCTTATGATCATATCTATCCACAACTAAGATGTTAAAATTAACTATGATTTTGTTTATCGTGGACTCGAATTAAAGTGTTGAGATGGTGTGGACCATACATCATATCAAGTGACTTTAAGTAGTTAACCCCCTCACTACTTTATGGCTTGATATTCCCATGCACTATTGATTATCATCATCTAAGTTAGAGCCCACTCCTTTTTCCAAGGTGATGTGGGTCACATTGGATATCGGGTTGCTTGAGGTGATTAAATACCTTACTAGGTCATGACCCAATGTTCTTTTTCACCATTGATGCCAGTGAGGATTGATATATTGGGTATTTTAATATGGACCTAGACTTTTTTTTTGTCAAGTGATATGTTTTTATCCAGGTCTAACCCGTGGCTTGAGAAACTGTGACCCATGGGAATCTAAGCTGTCAAAATCACCCAGGGATCGCTCCTGGCCTGGGCCACACCAACCCTAAGATGACTGTATTTTAGTGTATCTCCTCCCCCTAGCATGGGTGCAACACCCTCCATGAGGCTTGATCCTGGGTCACCTTGGTAACGAGGCCCATCCTCACCCTGTTGTACTAGTGGGACTTGACACTATGGACCTGGATTTGTTTGTTGATGATGGGTCATATATTCTTAAGTGATATTAGGTGGTTTCATTTTTGGTGAGATATTATTATGTTGTAATGAATATGTGTTAAAACCTTGGTTTTGTAGTTTTTTTTAAGTAAGGAATATTTCTAGATTTGTGATTTCAAATCATTGTAAACTAAGAGAAGTGATCAGAAATCATTCACTATCTAGTTCCAATGGGTTATACTTTATTCTCAGTAGGTCGTATCTATTATATTTGAGGCAACTCTCTTTGTCTTGTGTTTTTCAAATTTTTTGGTTCATTTTGTACGAAATCCAGTTAAAATTTGTAGAAGTTATAATTTACGTTATTAAATTTACATAATCCTAATATCCATAGATTTTTTTCAAGGTTTCAATCTAGTTTTGTATTCTCATACAACTAAATATTAAAATTTTAGAAAGAATCATGAATCATGATGCCTGATTACGAATAAAAAACCCAAAAACTCAAAGCCCTAAATCATTCATTTTCAAAGAAATTCAAATGGTAGTAGCACGCGTCATGTTCAATGTCTCTGATTTGTTTTGAACACAAATCAATAGAAATGATGGTAATGAAGATAATTTAGATAGGAAGGCTAGTGACTTATTACCATATTTATGTTTTGATTAATGTTAGTATTTATATTTACTCTGTATTTATATTCTTTTTTTATTAATGTATATCTTTCTACTGACTATGGGAGTACATTCTCCCCATTTTAAACAAAAATAGTTGCACATTATATTTATGTGGGCGTTTGATAATTTATGAACTAAGAGAAATGGATTAACTACAAGTATCCTTTTGTTAATCATGGTGACATGCTTTTCCTTACCCAAAAATAGAGTGCATATTAGATTTACATTGGTCAAAGCTAATACATAAAGACAATGTATATATTATATTTACATAATGCATGTCACATTTACATGGGTCTATTCTATTATGAATAGAGAAAGAGGGCTTAACTATATTGAATTTTATCAAGTTCCAATTATGAATCCAATAGTAGTTTGATATTTTATAATATGAATGCTAAGCAGCAGTGATGGGAAGTTTCAAATGACATTAGTCCTAGATATGGTGGCGTGAATATTAGTGAGGATTCTCATAATTATCCTCATTCATTTTTGTTTAACTACTCCAAGATTCCATTTGGTTTTGAAATTATGAGGTTTTCAAGTGGAGAGACTCTCTATAATTCCACTTCAAATGACACTGGTAATTTATTTGGGAACATTGCTTTTAAATACCAACACTTGGAGGTCTCTATTGATCTTCCACTTGTTTCTTCTCTATTTGGATTGGGAGAAATCAATAGGTAAACATTTATCCTCAACAAAAATCACACTGCTCTCCTAAACTAACCATAGAATTACAATTTTTTGTGTTACTTTAGCATCTTATGTTCTCTACTACACCTTCATACCTCATCTCACCACTCAGTAATGGAATGAAAAACGCTTTCAACCCTAGTTCTTAGAAGCATTTAATGGATCCTTCGCAAACTGGTTTTGGCAGAGCTTTTTTGGGGACTGATATTGAATGAGGTGAGGCCATTTCAATAAGGTAGTGGGGGCCAACCCACCCATCGGGTCACCTAGTGTAGTTAATCACCCCCTTATTTCACACTTGATGTCCATTGTCGGTTGTTAGATATGCCAATTTCTATGTGCCATAGTGATTGGGTAAAAACATGTAAACCATGTGAGGAAGGAATTGACTCTGCTAACACCTGTTATCCATGCATACCTTTCTTGATAAAACATCGATAGATATAGCAACTACATGGATAAATGTAAATTTTGAGTTTCATTGTGAACAACTTGACTATTACATTCTTTCAATGGCCTCAAAGACATTGTTAATGGAAAACCCACCTTAAAATAAGTTATTCTCCAGTTCTTCCAAAATGAATCCATTAATTGCATGTAGATTTGTCGTCCCACTGATGACCATTGGTTGGTAGGAGGTTTGTTGGTTGGGGACCTTTTATCATTGATCTAAATATTCCAATTCTATGTAAACAACATTCATGCAAAAATTGTGTTTGGAATTTTGTGGTTGTGTTATGAATCTATTTATGGTATCCCAACCAAGTTGGACATTTCATTTGCTTTACTGATTAAGGTTCTCAACTAAGCCTTGCTTGTATTGGTACAAACAATACATCTCATAGCTAGAATAGTAGGTATATTTACAAGATGGTTGTGGGATTCCACATATGCATAAAAAATAAATCTTGTGAGTGGAAATGATGACCTAATAGCTTGAGTTATAAGTGAAACTTGTGTTTTTATATGAAAATATACAAGACACTTTGGGTCAAAACTTATAATTTTCTTGAACAAATCCATTTTGTGTTGTTTCAACAAAACCTTGTTAGGAATGACACAAGATATTGTATACAATGATAATATAATTATCTCCTCTTCTCAATCCATATGCCTCTTTAAATATCATTCCCATCATTATATTTGGTTTGTAGAATCATATAGTGTTTTGATATTGATGGAGGAGGAAGCCTTAATTTAAGAAAGATCTTTAGCCAAAGAGATGTCATTCCATGGGATTCACTATTACTAATATGTTTATTATTAAGAAGGAAATTGATGCTAGTTTAGCGGGAACCCCGTGACAACTTTCAATATGGCTATTATTTAGGCTTTATTCATTTGTATGAATTCCAAAGATTGTGTTTTACCATCCTTTTACATTTTAAATACAAAGAATCTAGCAATAGAAGAAAAACAAACGATGAATGAAATTTAGCAATGGAAAAAATACAACCAATTTATGACATTATACATTAACTATTTTCCGGTGAAGTTGTTGTGAATCTATATTTAAAGATAACATTGTTAAGAAAAAGGCAATTGAATTACAATTTGTAGAGTAATGAATCACCATATTTTGGCTTATCATTCTAAAGTCCATAAGATAAATTGTTGGCTTCTACAAAATACTAAACTAATGTCTTCTAAATCAATGCATGTGTGGCATGTAATACCTCGGTGTTGAATTGTTTGTCCCTAGCAGAGGTCAAGGTCAAGTCGAGATACCACCTACTATAAGGAAGATGTGGTGTCGAAACACAACTGACCCCATGGACCTATGTAGTACCATCATGAGCATTGTCGCATAGGTATGGAGAAAATTAGAGCATCCCAATGTGAATAATGCATGCCCAACTTGACTAAAATAGGACCATATAGCTTATTCTAGCTTAGAGCCACGTACTTTAGCTTATGTATCATTCCCAAATCAAAATGAATTGGACCGGTGAAGACATTGGATAGGAGGAACATGTACTTTAGTTTTTGTACTAGGCCCAACTTGACTAGAATAGGACTTCCAAGCTTACCAAAGTCAAGGTCTAGTTTTTCTAGTCCTTTAAGTTGGAAAAACTCGGCTTCAATTCCTCCATTAAAACTATTTTCAGAAATCTCAAAGGTGAACAACTTATGTAGTAGACCAAACTCAGACAAAATTGTTGGAAAACGCAATGTGGCAGCTATTAATTCCAATTTTCCTTAACCTTAATACTTGCTTGTTCACTTTATTATTCTTCTTATGTTTCTTTATTAGATCTTCTTCATCAAATAAATATCAAGAATAAAATAGTAAAGATAGTCGAAACAAATATTAGGCTCCAAGCCAGGCAAAACTCCTCTAAGGGGGGAACCTGGAAAATCTCTTCTCTTCTTATAGAATCTACTTCAAATGAGACAACAAAGATCCAAACCCTAGAAAAAATCGCCCTCCAAGTACCAAGTCAACCCTTCCAATAGAACCAGGTTCTAGATGCAACCTCGAACATAACTTCTTCCCTGCAATTTCATCCTACAACTTCAACCTTGTAACTACTATAGAAAACCTAATTCAGATTCTTCAAGAGTCCTTCCTTGAGCAAGATAGATCTTCCCTAGGTAAATGAAGTCAAGACATAGTATTCTCTCTTGCAACAACTTGATACTGCTACTCGTTCTCCTACAATTTAGATCTACATTTTTGAGCTTCTTTGTAGCTGCAAAAACCCTAGAACTTCGCACTTGTGAGAGAGATAGAGCCCAAAAAAAGTTTTTCTTTGACTTTTTGGATTTCTCTTGCCTTCTATACCTTCACTCTTCATTCCTTGCTTCTTCATGCATTAGATCGAGCATTTTCTTGGAAGATCGAACTTGTTTATGAGTGAGTGCTAAATGAGGTTGAACTGCTCCTTTATATATCCTTTCTAAGGGGTCAAATTCCCTCCTTTAGCCTGACTCGAAGATTCTAGGGATGAATTGTACTTTTGGAGTTTCTAGGACTTTCTAAACTCAAAATAAATTCTTTTATAAGATATACTTTTCCTGGAATGGTCTTATAAACATGATGTTGAATCTCTAGACTCATGATAATAAATCCTATGACTTAACAAACCCTAGAAGCATAAGAACATGATTTTACCTAGAATACCAACAATAAAGAGCATGAAACCCATACTTACAATAGGATACATATTGAAATGAGTGAAAATACAATTATGAAGACTAAAACTAGTCACATTTCCAACAATAATAACTCCATTGAAAGTGTTAGAAGAAAGACACAAGGTGTGAAGCTTATGGAACATTCCAAATTCAACTAGAATATAGCCACTCATTGAATTCAAGTTAAACTCCTCGAGATGATGATGATGGCAAGGAAAAGGGGAGGAGTATATAGCTAGGTAGAGGAATGTTTGTTCTTGTTATAGATAAGGGATGAACAGATAAGGTGGTGGTAGTGAGATGAAGACAAGCCAAGTGGTGTGGGAAGCACCAGTGAAGAGGAGGTTTTAGGAGTGTTGTAAGAGGTTTTGGCATCATTGGGTAGAGAAGTTGTAGTTTCAGGAATAACAGTGTTAATGCCAATGTCAGAGCACTTACTGACGTATTGACCATTTACAAAATTATCATTTTTTTCATTTTAAAATGATTTTGCATGAACTAAAAATAGGGAAATAAAAATGCACACATGAGGGCTATTAAGTCCAATCAAATTGTTGTAGGTGAATCAGAAAATGAAGAATATTTTTTTCAAAATGTATAAAATTGTTTTAATAATTTAAGGAGAATCATAAATAAAAAAATGTGAAAACTTTAGTTATGCATATGAAAATGGTTGAAATTAAGAGGAAATAAACACTTGTTGACTGCGAGGCGGAAGCTATAGTCCTTGGCAGAGGCATGGACTAATAAATGTAAAAATGACCATAATTCCTAGATAATCTTAAACAACCCTAGGGAAAGGTGATTTTTTTTATCTGTTCACAACACCAATTCTTAAATGACGACTTTTATTTTTTTATGTATTTATAAATTTTATAGATCCCATTGAATTTTTACGAAATTAAAATTAATTTAGGTTAATTAATATATTCAACACATGAAAATTGAAAATATCATGTTTACATCACATATCATTGTATAACATTTTATGGTGTCTATGTGTTACCATGCACATTAGTGACAATATGGTTTATAATATCTAAAGTCAAGCTCTTTAAAGCTCAGTGAAATTTAAATAATTAGTTCCAAACTCAATTTTATGTGAATTTTTTTAATAATTTTTTTTTAGTAATATGCATTTTTTAAAGAGGTTATAAGTATAAATATGGAAGTATAGAGTACGTACGACTTCTTAAATCTTTGACCTCGCGCATAAAATCATCTCACATACTGATTTAATATCTAACTTGAAAATAATCTAACATTCAATTATTAGTTTATTATTACTATCAT
>APFE030220685.1:0-39423 GCA_000404065.3 Pinus taeda
TTGTGAAATGGTGGAAAGGTAAGGCTTAAGTGTGGTTTATGAGATATTTCTATTATATGGGAATGATAATAGAAATAAGCATGATTGATGTATTTCGGGGTAAGTTAAGAATTAACCAAAGGTTAAGAAGGGTTGTAAGGTTTTGCTTAAAGGTTTATGAAAGGTTTAAACTTTGGATAAATAATTCAAACATTTTTTCATAGAGTTTATTTAAAGAGCCTTAAACCTTGACTATGTGAAATTTTTACTAAGTATGGAATTTTTGGAATTCCTTGGACACGCATATCATGAAATGAAATTGGATTTGCATACTGCGGTATATGTGGCTTAGGTTACATCGTTGGGGTATATACAGCTTAGGTTTGCATCAGAGTAGCTGGAAATCTACCAACCCCACTTGCCTTCCTCATATAGTGCAATCAGGGCACACCCTTGAAACTTTTTCTAGAGCCTTTCTCTTTAGGGGAGAAGAGCCTCGAGGATTTTTTATAACTGCCACCCCTTCCAACCTCCATGCTCATTCCAGTCAATGATCTAGTCCATTGTTTCCACTCCCCTATTTATCAAGAGGAACTGGAGATACACCAAGCAAGAATGAGACTTCTTGGGCTAAATTCCCATTACATAATTTGAGAAAATTTTGATGGTGGCTCCATTTCCTCAGAACTTCTTCAAATTATCCCTAGAGGAGTTGATCATACACCATATAGGGGAATCAGATCTAATGGCCACATGGCCATTCTGAATAATAACTTATGTTAGTAATTGACATTCAATAAAAAAATTTCTCCTCTTGCCATATTTACAATTCCCGGGTCCCTCATGCCCAACCCTCCACATTTTTTTTGGGCTTTGACTGTTTTCCAATTTACTAAGTGGTATTTCTTTGTATATTTCTTACCTCCTTTCCACATGATTTTTCTTATATGTATAACCATTTGATGAAGAACACTTTTGAGAGCTTTTAAAGTAGTGAACTAATATCAAGGGCTTGTCGATAGGACTGATTTCACCAAGATTTCCCTACGTGCATTATTGAGTCAAGTCCCACCATGGTTTACAATTTGTGTTTTCATTTTATCCTACACCTTTTGCCAGGAATAGGGAGTAGTGTGACCAGGAATATTGGAATTCCTATGTAATTGAAGTCCTTCCAATCTCTCATAGCTTTGTATCCTATAATTTCTTCAATCTTTTTTTCTTTTAGCCTTGAGATATTCCAACTCTATATTTGGTTTTTTATATCATTCGTGACTCCCCTAGATGTCGTGAGAAATTTGTTGAGAATGTTTTTGAAGCACCTAGCTATAGCGGTAGAGGCACCTCCCATTAATATTGTGTTAGCCACAAACTCATCGTGATTTATGCTTTTGATGCCTTCCCAGAATCGATGCCATGAATGCTGAGATAGGAACATTTATTCTCTGAAGTTGTTCTCAGAGCATCAAGCATAATTAGATATAATAAGGGCGGGAGGGGGCAGCCATGATGGAAGCCTCTCAAAAATTTGAAGAAGCTAGCAACCCTATCATTCACCATCGGAGCAATCTGGGGTGAGGCAATACAAAGGCTATCATGCTTATAAATGTCTCATCAATCCCTAATGTTTGAATGACATTCAACTAAAAACTATGTCTAACCCGGTCAAAGGCATTCGCCATCTCCATCTTAACGATCATGCATTGATCTCCTCTTCGCTAGTTAGATTTTAGAGCCTCTTAGATAAGGATGATTAGTGAGCACGCAACTGACCTTAAGAATAGGAGAATCAAGTCTTCTGCTTTAGCAGAGTATGTGGAGAAAGCCAAACATCATGTTTGTATTGAGGAGGCTAGTGTTATTGCTAGAGTTTCACAGTTCCATCATCGAAAATTTAGGGAAGCCTTTGAGATTGAAAAAAGGCTGAGAAATCTCAATAGAGAGGATGGGTAGAAGATTAGTAGTTTCTGGGTCCCAGCACTCTCATCCTAGTCATTTCTCCCCTTCCTCCCCTCCCTCATTTATAGCTTGTTCTTGTTGTCATGTATCCTTTGGCCTTTGTTCTTTGTTGAGTTGTTGATATAGTATGAGGTTTTTTAATAACATTTAGTTTATGCTTTTAGTTATATACTAATAATTTTAACTAATAAAAGAAAAATAATTACTTTAATATTGAAATCGATCTATGATAATATGTTAATTTAACAATTAGATAAACAATTAATTAAATCTAAATATTTAAAATATTATAGTTTTATTCTTTCTAACACTTGAATTAATCTAATATTTATATTTTTATATTATATTTATTAAATAGTTAATACCTTTTATAACTAACTATTAATTTATAATCATTTAAATTAATTATCTATATATATATATAATTAAATTTTATAAAATAGTTAAAACCTCTATGTAAATTCATATGTCCCTTTGATTTTTAACTTATTTTTATGCCCCTGGTCGAGTCCAACTAAACATTTCCCAGTCAAATTTAGCCATTAGTCAATATAGTCGTTGCCTAGTCAAGTATTATAGCTGTTGGAGGTTCTTCTCTGACTATTTAACTTGCAAAGTTGGATCTGATTCTTCAACTTGCCCTAACGATGAACTAAACTGGTTGGTTCGAAATGCATTGACAAATGAAATATCATGTGATTTACGCTGAAAAATATCTCTTAAACTTGATATGGATAATGGAAGCATCAATTTAACAAGCATGATATTGTCAAATATTTATCTCCGACGGACAAACCCCCCCTCCTTTTTAGAGATTAAGAGGGGAAATAATGACTAGACATGACACGCCAGTAGCTTCGAAAATATCTTATAAGAGACATTAGAGAGGGAAATCAGGTGAAATCTAGAGAATGAGCCAGGATTCGATTATGTAGGGATTAAATCCAAAAAGGTAGAGTTTATGTTGTGCCCCATAGTACCACTTAAATGAGCATCCCACCAGCCTACATAGGTCCTTATTAGTCACATCGGAGGGAATGGAAAAAGCTTGTTGAGAAACCATCCATACCTAACACCTTATTAGGGGTAAAGGAGAAGATTACTTTTCGGATTTCCTCCTGTGTCAGAGGAAAAGTCAAAGAATGATTCCAATAGTACATAATTTAAGGATTATCATACTAGCCTACATAGGTCCTTCTTAATAACATGCCAAAATGAATGGAAAAATTTGGTAAAGACACCATTTAGACCCGATGCCTTATTAGTGAGGAAGGAGGAGAATACTTTTTGGATTTCCTCCTCTATCAAAGGAGTAGTCAGAGAGTGATTCCATTCCTTCAAAACTAAGTGGGGAATTCCCTCGAGGAAGAAGTATCTATTTTCTAAGTCCCATATATGATCCTTAGTGTATATATCTTTATAGTTCCCTATAACAACTCTTTTAATTTCTTCAAACTTATTGATGATCTCACCCCCATGAGTAATATTGTTTTTAAATTCTCAAAACTTAGCTTGTTTGTGAGACAACTTAGTATTCCTATCCCTTGCCTTAAGCTAGTTATTTATTGATTGTAGTCTCTGGTACTCGTCTAATTGTAGTTAGTATTTCTATATCTAATTGTTGGATCAGAATGGTTTCAATTCTCCCTTGAATTGCTTCCAGTTTTTCTTCCATATTTTTTATGTTTAACGTTCTTTCGAGTTTATGCTCCTTGAGCCAAGTTTTGATGTCTCCTTTAATTTTCTGAATATTAGCCTCTTAGATAGTAGTTGTGTTTCCATCAATTCAACTTGACCATGAGATGGTGACCATATTAAAGAATTTACATCCATTAGGGATAGTAACAAAAGGGAATAGGGCCCAAATCCAAAGGTAGGGAGATGTCTATTCGAATCGACCAATGATATGATCCAGCGCATGGGATGATGGAGGATTTAATGTTATAATTCAAAGTGACGATACTTTCAATAGAAAGGAATTGGTCCAGATGGGCCACTCTATGGTTTGGACCCACTCTTTTGTTAGTCTAGGTGTATGGGATTTTTTCAGGTTTGACATCATATAGGTTCAAGGCTAGGATGAGGTCCTCCATGTATTCTTGCTAGGCACACGAATTATGGAGCCCCCTATTTTTTTTGCGATTGCCCATTGTGGTATTGAATTCTCCCTGAATAATGCAGTTATTCTTGAACTCAATGGTTTTCAGCTCCATCAAGGAGTTCCAACACTCTTTCTTTTCCCAAAAGTGGACGAGCATGTACACATTGATCGTTGTGAGGAGTTGTTGTTTCTAAATAATACTAAAAATAGTTTCTATTGAGTGGGACATTTTTAGAGTACTTACCAGGTTTAGATTTGTCGGATTCCATAATGTGCAAAAGCGTCGAGATGTTCCTCTTAAACTACATGTTTCCATCTTGCTAGTGTTCCAAAACTTATGTTTGATAAATATGATAGACTCCTAACCCATCTTTGTTTCTTGTAGGAGGGTGACTTCTTTTCTTTCTTTATTGATAAGGGATTTTACTTCCCTGATTGGTTTTACTAAACCAAGACCCTACAATTCCAAGGTATAATATTCATTAATCAAATTTTACGGTTATCCATGCCCTTATTAAGGCTTGTGTTGTTTCCACCCCCCAACCACACCACCTACTTTGTTTCCTACATTCACTAGTTGATGTGGAATAGTGTGGTGGACTCCTAATTCTTCTTATTTTGAGTTTTTCTGGTATAACTTCATTGTTTGTTTTGCATCATATATATATATATATATATATCAGAGGCTGCCTCTGCCTTGTTCCCTCCAATCTATTGTCAGCTGAGCTATATTGCACAACAAGTTCCTTACGTTCAAAGGGGGCCATGAATCCTTCTATTTCCTCCTCTTCATTTGAAGAATCATTGGAACTGTTGTTGGTGTCAAGACTTGAAGTAGACACCTTCTGCCCTTTGTCATTCGATCCTTGGGGATAGAATGAGGGGGGAGGCTAGGGGGGATCTGAACTAACAACCCCAACCACAAACCCCAATATTCCAAATCTATTCTCATTTTCCAAATCGAGACCAAATCCAACCAATGAGCTCTAATAGGGGGCTAAGTCCACTCAAAAGTTGCCCTAAACCGAATCTGGGTTGTTGACAAGAGGATGAAGCTCTGAGAAATTTTGATTCTTAACCTATGTCGATTGATATTTTGGATCCCTAGAGAGCTTCTCCACGGATGCTCCAATTTTAGGGTAACCTTTTGCAAAGTGTCCATATTCACGGAACAACTTTCACCTGAATGGTAACTTATCATAATCAATTCCTTACACATGCGACCAAATATTCATATAGAGGTTGACTGCTGCCATAAACCCTTTTTAAATCCAACTCTGCACACATCCAAGCATAGGATAAAAGGCCATATTTAGGCTCAGAACAGTCAATCTACCTCCCCAAAGACTTCCCAATAAGACGGAAAGTCACAACATTGTAGCAATGGAGGGGGTCCACCTAGACTGGAACTGAAAACAAAACATCGTAATCAGTGTTGAAATTGGGACTCCAATGATCTAGATAGAGCCCCTGGGTGGCCATAAACTACAAAACACTCGTGAACACAAATTCATGATCTAGACGATTATCAAAATAAAAGTTGTAGAAACCCTTGCCACAGAAAGAGGAAATAAAAGCACCCTTCATCAGAGGATTCCAGTTCTTTGCAATCGATTCTTGAACTGTATGAGGGGAGGACCAAAGGCCCATGAACTACTCAATAAGGCCTCTTCATAAACTTAGAATCCCCCTGCTTGCTAAAATTAAGGGTAGAGGCCACAAGAGTATTGGAAGCTTCAATTTCCACCTCAAACAACACTTCTAGAGGAGGCGAAAAAATACTCTCTGACCTAGGAAATGAAACGGTGGGCGACTGCATAGCCTAGGATGATGAGAGACCAAGCTAGAGGTAGTGATGGAAGAGGAATAGGGACCCACTCAATAAGGTGGAGAATAACCGTGGGAACCAAGCCACTAGCCAAATGATAAGAATGACACCAACCCAATAGGAGGCTAAGACCAAGTAGAGGAGGAACTAGGGGAATAAGTAAAGTCAAGTCAAACTGAAATAGACATGACCAATAAGGAACTAGTGGCATCGGCCAGAGGGCAAAACTGACTAGAGGGCCATGGTTCTTAAAATCATGATCTCAATATTAAAACCTCCATGAAATTTAACCTATCATTAGCTAGCCTTCATTACAATGTTTATTTTCTGACATAAGTTTGCACTAGTCATCTCAGTCAACTAGCTCCTCCAACATCTCCCCCACCCTCAAATCTACGACTAGCAGAGTGCAAAGAATGTTGCGAATGCTGGATTTTTCTAAGAAATAAGTCTGGGAGTTCCATTTATTTCTCATCTTGGCCTACATGAGGTAGGATTCAAAATTATTTTCCCATGTAGGTTCCTCAACCTTTTCCTATTTGATTTTATGTATGTGTATTCCCAATTCAATTTTCCAATGAGGTCAAATATTGATTTAGTTCATGGTTCGAGTGTAATCTCTTCTTCATCATACCCTGCCTTTAATTTTTATATGAATAAAACATATTAAAGTTACTATGTTCAGAGGTAATCAAGAAGCTCAAAGTAAAAAAAGACAATTTTTGGGCTATCAAGGATATCATCCAAGTTGTATAGGGTGTCAACTGGAATTTCAAGCAATATTTTCAAAAAATCGGTGGGATTTTTTATTTTTATAGAAGTGAAATTAATTGTGTTGTGATTATTACTTGATTGATTCCCTCAAAATTGTCTCTTCGATTTATGCTTCACTCTTTGATTGTCACCATACACGTGCATGCCTTTTACTAATCACTTTTCCCACGTAGTGGATAGTAATTGTAAAAAAAAATGAAATAACCTCTACTGATCATTTGATGATAATGGTATGTAAGGAACATGTAACTTATCGGAAAGAGAAAACCACAATTGATTACTCTAGTTGATGGGTCCCTCTACTTGTCTTTTATGATATATTCTATGAGGGTTATAAGCTATGTTGTTAGACATGAGTGATTTTCTGGAACTACTTGCAAAAGAATAGCCAATTATTATTTTCTAGCTCATTGAACTATCAAATCATACTGTATGTGTTTGTTCTGCAAGATTCTTCTTTCGTGATCCAAGTCAGTTCTTCCCTTATATTCTATATGTTGTTCTTCTTTATATTGTTGTCATTTTGAACATTGTTTCTCCCTAAGGAGATTGTGAAGATCATGCTCCTTCTCCATTATGTTGTTTTAATCTAGTTACCTAGGTCATCTTTCCAATTACTTTTCTTATTCAACTGACCATTATGTCAGTCATATCTATAACTACTTTCTAATTAATTTAATTGAATTAATTTTAACATGCAAAAATAAAAAAAAATTAATAACTTAATAAAATTCAATTAGCTCTATCTTTTTAATAGTTTAGTCCTTTACATATTAATTGGTTAGCTTGTTCATCCACATTCCTATGGCTAACCTATGTTAAATATTACTAAGCTATATATCTCTTAAGGCATGCATCATTAACATGTGATTTGAGAATTTTCCCTTGCAAAGTCTTCAATTTTATAACTCTTGAAGGTGAGATGTCCTCAATAGGAAATGGTTCTAACCACACAATTTCAAGTTTCTTCTCCTAGCCTTTAACTTTAATGCCATATAGTATTACCATATTACCAACTTGAAAATGTTTAGCCTAAAGGTTCCCATCATCCAATGTGTTTTTATGTTTCTTGTTGACCTATTGATGGTAAAGGGCGAAAATACAATATTCCTCTAGTTGGTGTTATTTTTCAGTCACTCCTTTTGTAACTTTGTATTGTATTTTAGAATAGTCAAAACGCTTTCTCGGTTTGATGAATAATAGAATAGTACAATTTTGTTGAACCTATTGTTCCTTTGATTTCCATTGTGTTTGAATTTTTTATTATTGTTGTCATCATCTCTTTGAGTATCCTGTTGCTAAGGACACTCTCTAGTGAAGTGGCCAAGCATGTTACAATTGAAGAATCTTCCTTTTCTTCCTTCTTTCAGCCCTTGAACTTGTCTTCATGGACAAAAATTGTTCTTCCCCTTAGAATGAGAAGAGAAGGTAGTATCATTTATTCCATTCGATGTCTTGTCTCTTTCCATCATCCTTATTTGTCCTTGAGTGCATCTAGCCAATAATTCATCAAATCTTAGAATCCTGTCATTTTTTAGGATGGTAGTGTTGAACACATCCCATTCTATTGTAAGGCCTCCAAGTGAAATAAGAGTGAAATCCCTGTCACCAATGGCTTCTCCAATTGATAGGAGATAATTCTTGATCTCGGTAATCCTCATGAAGTAGGATTGGATGGATTCTCCTCTATCCATGTTGATGTATTTCAACTTGTTCTTGATAAAGAGAACTACATTTTCATTATTTACATTGAACATCCCAACTACCTTGTCATACATCACCTTAAATGTTTCCTGATTAGAAATATTGGCAACCAAAGGTTTGTGAATAGAATAAGCAATGATTTTATTAGCTTTAACTTCACCTTTCTTGTAATTTTTTTTGTGTAGCTTCGGATGCATTTGAACAAAACTCCAATACTCTTACTTTGACATAGTCCATGACATAATTTTATTCCAATGTCATATCTAGAGACATGCCATGCATGATACTCATAGTTGTCCTTAATCTTATCCTCATATTTGAAGTAAGATCTAGTTGTCATTAGGACTAGTTCCAAGTTATTGTCGAACAACTTCCTTTAGTGATTTGTTGTCCTCACTCTTTCTTGGGTTGCATCTTAACCTAATCAATTGTAAAATGTTATTTTTATACAACACTGGTATTTTATATGGTTTAGCATAATTTACTTCAATGTTCCTTACCATCTCTATGAAAATTTCATATTATTTCGAGTAGTAATCACATTATCTTAAAAACATTGATAGTAAATGTAGTTAGAACATAAAAACATCTGTAGAAGAAAAGAGAAGACGAGAGGACACAAGATGTGGTGGATGCCAGGGGAAAACCCCAATATGGGGAAACCATTTGATGAAATCTTCCTATTAATCTTCAATATTTTAGGAAAGAGAGAGAGTAGAAAAATCAAATGAACTTTCCCAAACAATTCGTGACAAAATCAACAGTTAACAATAGTCAAATGCAGACCTAACTAGAAACTCAATGCCGGTCAAACTAGCACCAAAATGTCATCCATGTAGCTCAGTCCATATAAAATCAATTCAACCTTCTAAGAGAGTTAAATTCAAAACAAAATAGTTCAGTCAAAAGGAGAGATAAATCACTGGCATAATTTCTATGGTCAATCTTGAAGTGAATACTGAAGTCGACCATGGTGAAACTATCCCAAAATCCTCAATATTTGTGCCAATAAATGTGACCTCCAAAAGAAAAAAATTATTCATCTTAAATAAAGTCAAAAATTGGTCAAACAACAAGGGTCAGTGCTAGTAAATGTTGCCCCTATAATATTTTTATCTAGAAAAACAATCCACAAATTTTTCCTCCTTTCTTAACTGTGAAGTAAAGAAGGTTGCCTCCAAGTTGTACAAACCAATCAAGAGAGGAGAGAGAGAGATATGTGATGAGACAAGTGATGTAAAATTGAGGAGAGAGCTCACTCCTATTTATACACTTCGTGGAGGGTGAGGAGGCACATCTATTCGACTTTTGAGCATATGTTTGATTGAGGCTAACCTTGAAAATTTTTTCATGAGAGAGAATAAATTCAAAATTCCATTTCTACTAGCTAGAATGAGATGATATTTATATCAAAATTGGACATCTCGAAAGATGGATCCAATGAAATAATCATCTCCATCATATGAGTTGTCCTAATGTGGAATTTGTACCTAGTTTCCAATTTTAATGTAACCTTTAGTCGATTGGTTAGAGGAACCTTGGAAGATATCAAAATACATGTCGAACTGTATTCTTTGATCATATTGATCAAAATAATCTACAAATTTACAAGTATCTTACATATATCCTTCCATGTGGAAATTAGTAAACCAAAGATGAGTCTCTTGGAGTTCCAATTGCATTGTAATGTTTTGTAAATGGTCTCTTTTAGCTCCAAGTTTTTTATGAGTTGTTAATATAGTTAATTGGCCATCATCATCTTTCTCAATTTGTTGTGCTAATTTCAATGCCCCTTCATAGTTTCTAACTTCATGCATTCAAAGTGGACCTCATATTTTATGTAATAGAGAAACCACATGACATCAAACTAGAATATGTTCATCGATGGTATATGGAATCTGGATCGATAAATCTTTGAATCATTTATCATGCTCATGTATAGATTTGTTAGGTCTTTTCTTGATTTATTTTAATTATTAGGTTGCAAGGTTCTTGACATCTTGTGCTTTAAATAATGTAATAAAACTAGTTTTAATTTCACTTTTTGACAAGTTGTTTTTTTTGTGAGTTTCTTAAACCATGTTAATCCTCATTTTCTTAAGACTACAATGAATTGAGCCATTTTCTTGTCTTCATTATTATTATTTTATTGTTCTTGGTCATATGTTTTTCTCACTTGGGAATTTCTTTATTTTTGTTCATTATATCAAGCTACACATGTTTTGGAATAATTTTACGACTGAACAAATTCTCAAATGTTGTGACTTGTTATTACTACAGTTGTTGTTTTTCTTATTGCTGGACAATATTCATTGACTTCCATGAAATATGGTTGCTCTCTAGTGGCTATTGGTAGACCTTCATTCTCTATCGATGCAGTTTGTGCTACACCCTCAAATTTTTTGAGTTATGTGCATCTTCATTCCCACGCTCATGATTATGCATTATTTTCCTCTCATATTCTGGTTCTCCAATTTTCTCTCAGTGTTGTTGTCTCTTATTCTATGCTATTTTTTAGATATGGGATGATTATTTCTTTTCTCGATCACTATTTGGCCAGTTATCTTCTTTTAGTTCTTTCCTGGAATTCGACTTTCTTCATTCCATCCTTGTAAGTTATATGCAATTCTCCAATATTATTTATTTCTTTTATTTTTTCTTCCTTACTTCCCACAATGCATTACCCCTTATTCCAACTCGACTTAGTGTCATCTCATGGAGAGGTATCTCTTGGAAATGATCATTTTCTTATGAAATAATCCCACACTTCCTTTGTATCTTTACACTGAGCATTAATAAAATTTCACCACTTGGTTTGATGTTTATTCTAATCGGTATTGGCTAGTATCACTAACGATTTTTTGTACTTAACAATATGTCCTATACCCTTTTCAAGAAGGAAATTCTGTAAAAGGGTAGGGATTGTGCAAAAGAATTTTTTTTGCAAGTCATCGTAGAATCTAGTCTCTATACATTATATTGAGGTTTGGTATTCTATTTCTTTCTCTTCATAATAATCTTTGAGAATGTACTCTAGCCACTCATGTAAATTCGTTCGATTGTTGTTTGACAATTTGAGTAACATCCAAGCGTCAATTTTTCTTTGAGGTTTTCCAATGGAAAACATGGTCAAGGTAATTATTGATTTCGAATGGGGAATCTTCTGTAAAGCATTCATGTGCTTCTATAATAAATTAGCTCTTGCTTCTGTGTAGTTCTTCAAATAATTATTGATCTTTGCCTCCCAACATAAATGTATCTCATATAATGTTAACATTTATTCTCTCATGTTTTGTAACTCGATTTCTAACTATTAGAGATGGAACAAATGTTGTAATCTAGCAAAAAGTGCGCAAAATTACTAGTACACCGACATCAAGTAAACACATGATAAACATATACAGATATGTAAAGAGACGTAGTAATTTAGAACCATTAGAAGAGCACAAATATATCTTATTATATGAAAAAATCAAAACCATAACTATTAAATCGTATATAGAAAAAAATATATATAGACTGTTGGGACAATTATTCTAGTATGACCTTCTTACCAAACATGTTACTTAGTTTATCATTAGTTAGCCTTCATTACATTGCAAATTTGTAGACATAACTTTGGGCTAGTCAGCTGAGCCAACTAGCTCCTCCAATAGGGAACAAATATGTAAATATATTGAGAACTCTCATATAGAAAAATTCCTGGACTTACAATTCAAACAATCATGCAATGTGTTCCCAAATGAAATAATATTGTGAGTTGTTGATTTTACTGAGAATTACACATTTGTTCTACAAATGCAAGTACAAAGTGTATATTATCATTCAGACCAGGTATTTATAGCAATAATTTTTTATATAGGAATTCAAAGCTTGGTATTGATGGCTTTGATAGTAATGAACATAATTGTGAAGTGATTAAAGAGCATCATTTCCACATTAGTGATGATCATATGCATGATACATGTTTTTTTCAACATTGTTTTCATATTATTTATAAGAATTTAAAGGAACAACAAATCACTTTTAAATAACATTGGGTATGTTCAAATGGATGTTTTGGTCAATTTAAATCATCATGAACATTCCTTTCGTTGACTTACCTTCATAAAAAAATAACATGTGTAATACATGGAATTTATTTGAGACAACTCGTGGGAAAGGACACCTTGATGGTGTTGAGGCATGCATAAAACTTGCACTTAGTTGGCATCAATTGAATCAAAATGATTTTTGACTTCTAGATTCATATGATGTTGTTAACTAATGCAATCAAAATTCAAGCCATGTATCGAATCCATGGATTAGTCATGTGCATAGGTAGGTGTATATGTAGTTGTAATATATTCACAGTTCTAATATATGTACACGTGTCTTTCTATCACAATGATATATTTAAAAATCACTAAATTTCATTACCTGATATTTTTTGTCAAGAAGGCTCTTTTGAAATATTTCATAGGTGAGGTTGATAGATTGATGCCAAATAATTTTCAACCAATCCATGGAACAAGAGGTTTGTACTCCATCAGAACAGAGAAAATGATAAATATATTCTCGGTTCAAAAACAAAAGTGCTCTTGCTTGAAATTATACATATCTATTTATTTCAACGCTACCCTTGGGGAATTTCTTTGATGTAAAGAATGTAAAAAACACATTATTTTTCCAAACTACCAACCAAATGTTATATGTGCCAAATATAGCCATTTGGTCATAGTAACTATGTTGCAGTGGCAAGAAGTAAAAAGCAGGAAAAATCTATGACAATGGAAACTATCGATAAATTGTCATGATACAATTCCTAAAATTTTGGCACTAACATATTTCATATGAATGGAACACACGAAATTATATTAAATGTAGATATTTTTTCATAGAAGTTACAATATTGAACCATAATTTTATAGCATATGTATTATCTTATCTTGAATTTAAGGAAACAATGAATTGTACTTTTTTGAATTGTTTTTTTTGTGTATCAATTCCATTATATATATACATGTCATTAATTAAGATTTTTTAGATTATATTTCTTGTTATATTTTTGTATTTTTATTGTTATGTTCAATACATTGTTAAATTTTTATATGTTATATTTCTTATATAAAATAGGTGTTAAACGTTATGTTATATATTCCTTAAAAATATGGATGTATATCTTACGAAACCAGCACAAAAAAGATAGAAAAGATAGATGAATGCCTTGGAAATAAGGCTCTTCAAGGGGGAAACCTACTTTACATTACACAAATGAACAATTCTTGGATGATACAAATGAAAATACCTCATTTCTATATATAGAAGTCTAAGGGGTCATAATATAATCAGATTCGAGATAACAATAATAATTTGAGGGCACAGTAATAACAAAAGTGGGCTTCTATGGGGCACAACAACATAATAAGGGTGTTATACTAATAACAATAAGGAGTTACATTATTAGTATAGGGACCTAACATGCCCCTCTCCTTCATAAGTTATTGTCCTCAACGTTTAACTAGTTCTTGATGCTTCTGTATAAATTCTTGTCCTCCCATGTGGAATCTTCAGCGGCTAATTTCTTCCACTTGATGAGATACTTTGAAATTGATATATTTCGTAGGTATCAATTTCTCAATTCCGCGACTACTTCAGCTTCCAATATGACTTTTCCTTCCTTGTCATGTACTCACAATATTGTTTGAACTGGGGTCTTCTGCAACTTTTGAATGAGTTCCCACTCCTTCGGGCATATGGATATTTGGAAGGCCTGATGGTTGGAGGAACACTTCCTCGAATCAAATGAATAGTACAATAATGATCACGAATAGGTGGGAGGCCTTTGGGAGCCTCTAATACCTTGGAATGATTGTCCAAAACGTTTTGAAGATCTGAAGAAATACATGATTTCGATGTGGGATCCTCTAGTGAACATAATTGTGCAATTACACCACGTTGTTCTTTATTTAGAAGATTTTTCATGTTGTTAGAGTTTATTATCTTTCTAGGTTTCCCTTCAATACCCCTCAATTCAACTTCATTTCCTTCCAAAAAAAATTCAAGAAAATTTCTTCAAAATTAAAAACTATCGTGGCCAAAGCTTGTAGCCATTGGACTCCTAGTAAAACATTAGCACCACCCATTTGAATGGAAAGAGTCAGGCTATTCAATACATATTCTCCCATGGATAGCTTAATAATATGGAACATTGAGAACTTTATGGTTCCTTCACTTGAAACCATCACTTGACACTCTGGTGCTGGATATAGGAAGTAATTCAATTCCTTAGCTATTTTACGATGAATAAAATTATGGGTACTACCCGAATCAATCAACACTCTTACCTTTTTCTTCTTGATATGTCCTTCTATCTTGATAGTTTGAGGAGCAATAATTTATTCCAATGCATTACAAGATATGGTGAGATTCATTTCTTGATGCTCGATGTGATCTTTCAATTCTTAAACATTTTTCTTCTTGATATGTCCTTCTATATTGATAATTTGAGGAGTGGTAATTCTAACCAATGCATTACAAGATATGGTCAGATTTGTTTCTTCTTTCTTGATGTGATCTTTCACTTCTTGAAGCTTTCCCTTATTGATATGTCCTTCTATCTTGAGAGTTTGAGGAGTGGTAATTCTTTCCATGCTTTACAAGATATGGTCAGATTCATTTCTTCTTTCTCTGGGGTGGGTTTCTAGTGTACATCCTCTTCTTTTGATGTTTGTAGATCCTTTTCTTACTCATCTTCATAATCTATGTAAAATAATTTCTTCTCAGAACACTTACGACCTTTAGTGTATTTGCTATCACAATTGTAACAAAGCCCTTTTTCTCTTTTTTCTTCTAATTGTTATGGTGTAAACCTTGTAGTTTGTGGAATGCTACGAGAAAAAACACTTCCATAATTATAGACGTGAGTGGTGGGATTTCTTGTTTCCATAATTTCACTTTCAATTTTTCTTGCCATCGTGAATGCCTTGTCCAATGAATCAGGTTCCCAAAGATGAACCTCATGTTGAATGTTATCCTTTAAAGTCCCTATGAAGACATCAACCATTTTCTTCTCTAGAATATCATTTACCCATATATTCAATTTTTGGATGTTCTACATGTGCTCTGCCATTGAACCCTTTTGTTCGAGATTTATCAATTGGATAAAGAAGGTGTTACTCTTTGTATCCTCATAATGTTCTATCATTTCTTCCATGAAAATTGACCAAGTGACAAGTGTTTTATGAGAAAAAAGGCCTTTATACCATAAAAATTGATCTGGTTCTAAATATGAGGATATAGCCTGGAAATAATTTTTAGTTTGGAAATAATTTTTAGTCCAAAATCAACATGAAGAACATGCCATATAAGAGAAGTACAAAACAATTCAGGAAACTAGAGGCATAATGAATTCACCCCTCTATCTAAGAAATCAATCTAAGAAGTAACACAATACTATCATGATTGAGAAGGAGGCATCCATCATATCCACTCCTAAGAGGCATAGGAGAAAGAGCCCAACAGAGGCAAGTAGAAAAAATCCCGAAGTACAGATTGTAGAGACACTTTATACAGGGAAACAAGTAGAAGCATAATTGAAAGATTGGAAAAAGAAGCATTGGAAAAAGAATCATACTTTGATAATGTAGAGGCCACATAATTTGGCAAGGATACACTGGAACTAGAAAAAGAGTTGCAACTGAGTAAGATGAAAGAACTGGCAGATCAATTAGAAATAAAAAGGATATTAGAGAAGCACTTGAAGAAATAACACAAAGCATATAAGAATAATAATGTAAAGTTGGTCAGGGAAAATGAAAAACTAAATGAGGTAGGAAAACTGAAAAGAAAGAATGATATTCTTTGCAAACAGGATTTCAAGTGGCTCAACGATAAAAACATGCAGAAAAGCAAAGTATGAGAAACAAAAGGTTAAAGCTGCCAGTTACAAGGAAGAACAGTACAAGGGGATAGATTGTCCACTAGAACCAACAAATATAGAAGCATTAGGATCAGGCATATGGTTTACAGTAGAGGTCAAAATATCCAAGAGAAAGAAACTAACATGAGGACATGCTTGTGAATCAGCGAGGGGGAGATGTTGGCTCTCGTTTTTGGTCCACTTTTGCTTAAGAAAACACACTTAATTTCTATATTTTCCATCAAATTTCCATCACATACACCCCATTTTGATGTATTTATGCATATTCAGGTATATAAATTTAGTTTTTCTATTTTTAGATGTTTTTACGAAAATTGAATTTTAAGTGCATTTTTGGATAGAATTAGAAATTCCCATAATGGCTTCATGGATGTCATATTTGCAGGACACTTGGGCACGAGATGGACACATTTCTAGAAAGCTTGGGAACTAGGATTGAACTAAATCCTATTGGTTCGGACAACCCAAGCTTAAACACGCCCAGTCAAAGATGGTCAAATAGGACCACTCATTCAGCAAATCCCTAGGAAATAGGGCAGTTTTATGATTTTGTGGGATTTTCCATATTTTTAGTGACATGATGGATGAGTTTTACTTGGATAGATGGGATATGTATATATATACCAAGGGTCAATGGCCCCTTAGCTTTTTCTGGCTTTGGTACAGGTTTGGGATTTTTCTCCGGCTTTTTCTGCTTAGTCATGCACTTAGTTTAACTACTAAATCCTTCTTAAGCAGATAGCAGAAAATCTGCAGGAAAGCAGGCAAAGGAGCAGGGCTTTTATATGCTCCGTACGTAGGTTCTTACCTTCCGTTTTCAAAACCCAATTCTTCCCTAGCAGGTTCGTACATTACCCTGAAAAAACAAATGGCTACACTCTTTCCCCGGCAACGACGCCAAAATGTAGAGCTATAAAAAGGGTCTCTTTCACCTCTAGTTACCTCACATTAATATGTCAATCCGAGAAAGTCTTGCTATTTCAAAGAGTGTCTCAGTTTGAGGCTTAGCACTTGTGAGAGTAATGCTCGTAGTACGGCTGTTTAAAAGCTACAAAAGTAAATAGATGCGTGTCTACAACTTAACTACTTCAAAAGGCTAAATCACACCAAGCATTGCATCAGTCAAAGGTTCGGTAACAATAACCCATCCTTTTCGTAACTGATGAGAACATATCTGAGGTCTGGGAGCCAGGTAGCAGATGCTACCGCTCACTACAGCCTGAGATCATCCTTAATGAATAGAAATGAAACGGCAAGTAAAGGAAATAGCAATGAAATAGAACAGCACATCAGCCAAGGGTTCGGTAGCAATAACCCATCCCTTTCATAACTAATGGGAGTAGATCAAAGGTCTGGGAGCCAGGTAGCAGATGCTGATGCTCACTACAGCCTGAGAACGTCCTTAAGAAATGGCAAGTAGATAAAACAACAAATCAACAATCTTGAAATGGAACAATAATTGAAATGGAACAACAATTGAAATGGAACAGCAACTAAATGGAACATCAATTCAGAATTGGAACAACAACTAAAATGGAACAGTATTTGAAATAAGTCGTAACCAAGTTCGTCAAGCTGTAACTCTGTTTAATCACTCCAATCAAAACATCAATCCTTCACTCTTAAAAGATGTACACATACTATGGAACATCACTACCGATTAAAACCATAGAAACACAACGTGCTTAATCTGATTCTGTTATTTCTCTAACTAAAAGCATACGATTGCATCTCAAGATGAAAACAGTAACATTCAAGGATTCAATAATCATGTGAAATCAAACTTTTCAAGATATCTGTTGTAATGCTAAAGCACAATCGCAATAAACTCTGTAATGGAATGACAGGATCCTATAGAGATTAATCAACACTTAAAGGATTGGTAACATGATACAGTGTCAATATAAGACTTTTGTTTGCAGGAACATTAAATGAATTAAACATAACAGAGCATATAATATAAACGTCCTTAAAGCACAAGAGATTACCAGATCACATCTATAAACAAACCACACAGAAACCATGCGTAATGGTACAAGAGCAAGTGTCCTCCAGGGCCGGGCCCTTAGCCTCCAGGGGTACACCACTTAAGATTGATCCAGGCTCACAAATAAAAGAGTAACCAATTCTGTATTAATGCATGAAGTAGAATTACAGTAACTCAAGTCTTCAACAGAACATAGAGATCATAGTCTTGATCTTTCTTAAAAGAAATTACATTAAAAAGTTCTCCTTTCTAGCCAACAACGCTATCCCTTATATAAGGATGATGACGAAGATATCTAGATACAGAAAATAGATAAACTAGCGATCTCTCAGGATCTAAGATCCTGAGGGATTCGTAGAATCGTTAATCCTGAGTCACTTCTTTCCTTTTCTACTCCGAGCTGGTATCTCTGCTTCCTTTCCTAGGTTGATCCATTTTGATCTGGTTTGCTTGCGGTCTCCCGCCACATGGACAATAGCTAGCTCATCTTTGTCTTTTCCTTTGGGATGGCCACTTTCCATTTTTCCTCCCTCTTGCATCTAGGAATGGAAATTATCAGCGTTTCCTATTAATCTCACATGTTTTGTTATAAATCCTCATTATTATCTAAGTTTCTAATGCAAAAGGCTTTTAAGCTCTAATGAAAAGATACTAAAATAACCATCGCAACATACATTATTTCATACTCCACAACTTCCACCAATACTGTGACATTTCTCCCTTCCACGTAGCTCCCTCGTTGTGTAACTCTAAAACCAAGGCAGTGTAGTTTATATTCCTGTGCCTCCTTTCAGCTGCCTAGAATGCTAAGACTCTGCCTCCTCCATATAGCGATCTAGCCAGATCCCTAGTGTATGGCTTCAATCAAATTCCATTCACCTTCTTTGAAAATGGCTCTCCATTCAACTTCACCAACTAAATTACTGCACCATTGGTAATCTCCTTGATGACATAGGGCCCCAGCCAATGCATCTAAATTTTTCTTGGAAATTTATCAAACTTGCCATCATATAATAACTCTAAATCATTTACCTTAAAGGTGGGTAGTTTTATGTGTTGATTTTGCCATGCCTTTTCATGCTCCTTTTGAACTTGCGAATGGAATCCAACCAAAAATCTATCTTCTTCGAGCTCTGTTAGTTGCGCGAGGCTTTTCTTCAAGGCTACATGATCTACCATTCTTGTAAATGCAGCTATGCATAGATTAGGTATAATATACTCCATCGGCATCACAACCTCTATGCCATAAACCAACCAAAAAGGCATTTGTCTAATCAAATTTTTGCAAGTCATCTTATAATCGCATACCACCGAGAGTATGTGCACACCCCAGTCATTCCTTTATGCATTGCAGACCTTCATCACCATGTTATCCAATATCTTATTAAACTCTTCCACCATCCCACTAGCCTATGAGTGATATGGCAGACTCTTATGATGATAAGCTTGGAACTCCATCAATGCACTGAATGTTTCATTAAGAAAATGTGTACCACAATCGTTCATCAAAATCTTCAGGAAAGAAAATCTACTCAGTACATACTCAAAAATGAACATTCTTGTTGTTTCCCCTGTACAATCCTTCACAAGATGTGCCTTCACCCACCTAGTCAAATATTTAGTCGAGGTGATGATTTACCACACACCCATCTTCTTTTGTGGAGGCTGAATTGGTCCTACAAAATCAATCACCCACTTTTGAAACAACTACAATGACATCTGCGGATTTAGAGGAATCTCATCCCTCCACGATGACCTACCCATCCTCTGACATGCATCACATGCCTTACAATAAGCCTTTGAATCCTTATGAAGCATCACCAACCATAGCCCCACACGCAAAATATTTTGCGTTGTTGTTTTTCCTGCATAATATCCTCCTGCAGCTCCTCCATGAGCGTCAGCAAGGATGTTCTTTCATTCAAAGTCTAGTACATAACATCACAGAATTTAATCTAAGCCCATTTTATATAAATTCCATGCAATGACATAAAAGTCTATTGTGTACACCACTAGCTCCTTCTTTTGTTGACCAGTATACCCTTCCAGCATTGTTCTCATCACCTGGAAGTGTATGATATCCAAAAAATTATTGTCCGCAACACACACTGCAAAGAGCTATGTGTGAGGCGGTCCTTTGTCTAAATTTGTAGGCTCCTCTCCTATTTCAATGCACGATAGATGGTTTGGTCCTTTGAAGTCATATTCCTCGAACATCATTAGCCATCTCATATCTCCTTCCCCCCAACACAGGCTTGTTCACCAAGTACTTCAATGCAGAATAGTTTGTATACATCTTAAAGTGTCCACCTAGCAAGTAGTGTATGGACTTCTCGAGCCCGTACACCATGGCCAACCCTTCATGCCCTATTGTTGAATAATTTTTCCCAGCTTTCGAAAACATCCTATTTGTGAACGCTATAGGATGATCTAGTTCTCCCTCACCGGCTTGTGTTAGTACTGCCTCGAGTGCAATACATGACGCTTTGACATACACATGAAATTCCTTCTTCCAATGTGGGGAGACTAGGATCTATGTGGTGACTATCTTTTCTGTCAACACGTCGAAGCTTTTTTGACACTCTTCATTCAAATCGAACGTAACATCCCCCTTTAGTAGCTTTTCCATTGGCGTGGTAATATGGTTATAGCTTTTGATGAACTTTCTACAGTATCTTGTATGCCCCAACGTTGCACGCAGCTATTTCACACTTCTTCGTGCCTCGAAATTAATTTTGATCATGATCTTAGCAAGGTCTAACGTGAATCCTTGTCTACCTACCATGAAACACAGCAAGATCCCAAAAGGGACACAAACAAGCATTTGTTCAAATTGAGCACGATCTGGTACCTCTGGCATGTATGCAACATCAAGCGTAGAATATCTACGTTGTACTTTACCAACCAAAACACCATCCAATCATCTAAGTATACCTCCAAAAACTTGTGAACGAAATCCTTAAACACCGTAATGACTACACGCGAGAAGATCGTCAACGCGTTCTTTAGTCCAAATCGAATCACCATATACTAAAAGCATCCCCATTAAGTCACTAAAGTCATCTTACTTCTATCCTCTCACACAGTCTAGATCTAATGGTACCCCAAGAACCCATCGGTGAATGAATATGCCTCTTGTCCTCCTACATTGTCGAGCACCTCATCAATGAATGAAGTTCAAAATGGATCATGTACGCAAGTGTCTTTCAACTTCCTAACATCTACACATATCCGTATTTCATCTTTCTGTTTCTTGTGCTGAACTACCATTGGGCTTACCCAATGAGACTCTTATACTGGTTCAATGATGCCCACCATAAGCATTTTATCCAACTCTAAATGGACACTTTCTTTATACTTCAGACTGAGACGTTAAGGCCTCGACTTGATCATCTTCACATTTGGTTTCAATGTAATTTTCATGACTCCTAGGTCCCCTATTATCCCCTTCAGGTTTGGGAATTTATTAGGGAACAAGTCCTACTATTTACATAGCAATTTACCAATCTTATCCACTGTTGCATCATGCTAGTAGTCCCCAATCTTTGCAAACTTTGGCTCTACCTCTATCCCAATGTTCAGTTGTTTTTTTTTTTTCAGTTGTGTTGTGATAACTGAATTTTAAATTTGTGGTCCTTCAACTTTGTAGTGACCTTCAGTCTCTCGGATTATAATTTTCCTTGGGTTCTCATACTCTTCTTCGATAGTCACATTGTAGCACTCCATTACGTGGCTTAGCTAGGTGGTCCAATCCGGTTGAATTAAGTCCAAGGGATCCTGCGGTACTTTGAAGATTACTGCCTTAACTTCCTACAATTCCTCCTTAATACTCTCAAACAGATTCTCAAAGCTAAACATCAGCAAGAATCGTTGTCACAAAACATCCCATTCTTCAATGTCAATGTAGAGTTCTATTTCTAGGTACTAGTTCAACTGTATTACATCAAAAGTATGACAAAACAAATGCACCTATTCAGGCTAAGGCTCCTCTCCATAAACCTTAGTCCATTTGGCCAGGTGATCGAATGAATCATCCCTTCCATCACATTTCTTTGTTAGCTACACTTCTGGGTGACCAAATCACAATCTCATCATCTTTTGATATACGTACCAATCATTAAAATTGTCCTTGTGCGTAGTCCACCATCTCATAGTTATAGCGCACAACACCCAATCTAGGGCCTGGAAACAATGCTTCTCTTGCACTTACCTTTCGAATGCATACAAAATGTTATAGACATTAGTTAAACCATCATAGTAGGAAAAATTCCTTACCTCCGATGATACATAGCATAATGACATGGTCATCATATTACAACATAGAGTAGATACTTCATGCAATTGATTCTGCCAGTGTTCCAACTCCTTATCTCAATCTGATGTGCAGGAACTTTTGCGGTCCCAAGAACTACATCCATCTAATTTCGGCATCACCCAATCCTGATCTCACATTATTATCTTATAGATCTGGTCTAGATGATGATCATTGTCATAATTGTAGACCGGTTCCATATAGCGTGGTCCTTCTGCAAGGTCTAAGGGAACTACTATGCGAAGTGATTTATTCAAACATATCATCTTCTGCTTCTTCAAATTGATTAGCCCATTCATGTCGGTGGCCCAATCGATCCAAAGGAGCACATGGTAGGGATTGCTATCATCCACAATCTCTATCACTTCGAAGTCAGAAAATGTGTTCGTGCCTTCAATATCAACTATCGCTGCGTGTAATCATCCTATGGGGATGATTTTCTGTTGATTTTCCATTCTTAAATACATCAGAGACCATTGCAGTGTAGGTCTCCCCATCCTCTTCGAGGTTTGTTTAGCTAAGACACTCACATCCGACCCCAGATCCAAAATTACTTGATCCATCTCATATTCTCCTATCTGTGCAGTGAGCCTCATTTCGTGCCACATTCATGCCTTATGCCTACCAATATTCTTGACTAGGCATTGTCCATCATGAGTTTCTTCTTTCCCAGAACACTTATTTATGAGTTCATGTATTCCTTTCACAACTTTTCTATCACACAACAGCTTCATATAGGTCTCCAAGAAAGTAGTAATAATTGAAGGGTCCATCTCTTCAGCTAGCTTGTCCTAGATTCTTGAGGTAGAGGCCTCAACAAAGTTTTTCTTTGCTTCCATAAAATTTGTTTTCTGTGCATGCTTCAAATCAAATTCGATCTCCCTTTCTATAGCTTTGCAGACCCATTCACTTTCTTTAGGCTACTTCTCCTTATATTTTCCAGTCCTCATCCCACTTCGCAGCACAATATTTACCTTGGGATACTCTTTGTAAGTCTCATCCCTCATCATCTGGAGGTTTTGAGTTGGCTACAAAGGTTGTGCCCCATTTTCACATATCTTAGCTAGCAATACCAGGCAATCCTTAGTTGCGTGGTCAAACTGAATACAATATCGGCATGACATACATGTAGGATTTGGGAAGTCTTGCGTGTAGTGTCCCGACCCTTCATAGTTGTAACAAATGACTTGTCCCCGACCTCTACGAGGTCCTCCTCCACCTCAGCCTCGTCTGTGCCCCTGATATTCACCTCATGCTCCTCCAATACCTTGGTTCGGAGGCTGGGTTTGTGCCTGCACCTTATATTCAGACGTTCTATCCACCATTAACTTGTAACTACAACAATTGCACTCACCATGACCCATTGATTGGCAGAAGTTGCAGAAGAGCTGTTGTGGTGTGTACAGAAATTTCTACAGCAAATGGTAATTGTCTGTCACATGTTTTCCAACTACGTGACAGTGAGCACACCATAGCGCAAGCCCTGTACATGATCTTGTTTAAGCTTCCAGCCTTAGAGGAATTGGTCCCCCTCGTGCAACATAATTTTCGAAGACTGGATAGTGATCTATGTTATGCACTTGACTTTTTCACTTCAAGCACCAAACTTCTTCGCACACCTCTAGCCTATTTGTTTTATCTTTCTTCAGAGTCTAAATCTCTAGGTAAAGGTTCTACAACTGTGCATGAATCTATTGAACCCCCAAATTAACATCTTGTATCAGTGTCTCATGTAATCTCATCGCAATTTCCAGGGCTTCCGCCCGGGTCCCAATCTTGTTTTGTGATATCACAACCCTGAGATGAGGTAGGAGTGAGGCGAAAAACCATTCGTGGTGTTTCCCATCTGTCAGATTCATGTGAGCTTCGTGGATTATACACTTGAATCTATGATCCATATCCAAGGGTGTCTCATGAGGCTTCATCATGATCTCTTTGAATCCCAGAATTGATTGCACTTCAGACTTAGGTCTACTGAATTATTTATTTAGTGTGGTTTGGATAGCTACCAACACAGATGTCAGGTTATCAGTGCAGTACTTAATGTACCATGTTACTGTGTGATTGTGCAAAACAGTAACCAGTGTTGCTTTCTTCATTTTATCATCTATGATACCCTTAGCTTCCCATACAGCCTTTGTGACGAACCAAAGTTGGTAAAGATCCTCATTTTCAAAGCCTTTCAACACAGGTAGCTTTACTAAGTTCACCATACTAAACGGTGGCTTAGGTGGCGATGGTGTAGGAAAAGGTTTATGTGGAAAAGGTGAAGCTGGAGGTGGTGTGGGTGGATGGGTTATTCATGGGAACCTTGCTTTATCAATTGAACAACACTCTATGGAGAAGCCTGTGTTGCTTCCTCATCATCACTCAGGGGAGGTTCAATTAGTGGACTATATTCAAGGCCTACTTTCCCTGTATTTCTGAAGGTCTTTACACTCCTAGTGGCCCCAAACATCAATGTAGATGCATAGCCGACTTTTTAAACAAAAGCATCTTAATCCAAGTAATTAAAGACTTTAAATACTTACCCCATGGTCCCTTGATGAGTGGTGCTCCGCTTTGATATAGCTAACCTAGGTATTGACCGTAAACTCTATCGCACATCCTCCTATGATACAATTGAGCCAATGACCAACAACACATGTGATCCTATCTTCATAGGCTTCTAATGTCTACACTAACTTTAGTGTCTAGACTATTAGACTAGCAAGCCTCCATCTTCCTTGGCCGTCTACCAATTTTGCGATCCACTCATATAACTTGACCGAGAAGGAACAAAAGAAGATGTCGTGTATCTCTATGTACAAATATCTATGCAACCACTGTTCTTTTGTCAATCGCAGATTCATGGATCTTTCTATCCGACCAATTTTCAATCTCTTTCTTAGTTGGATTCCAGTGACGCAACATCACACATGTCTTTATGCAGATCTTGGTCCTTGCAAAGTAACCATTTGTTGGCTTGATGGGCCCTCACCCAGGATCAACGTTAATTAGCCAAGAAAATCCCTACACTACTGGCCCTTTCGACATCAATCCATGGAGTTTGGACTCACCCGAAGTAGTATTGGGGGATGAAAAAACCAAGTTTCCACACCTTGAGATGGTAGTGATGTTGTTTTACACCCAAATCCTTCCTTCACACAGATGGATAATTTTTTTAAGGCTTATCGATGTACTTTTCTTATTCATCTTGGAGACCTTCGCGAAGGTCTACGATCGTCCTTCACTTACCCTAAATAGGCAAGTTGGACACTTATAAGCCTCTGTAATTACTCTTACTATTGTATTTACCCAAATTAGCTTAAGTAGTTGATAACTTCACCATGCACTACAATTATCTTTGCACAAACAAATATTCTTACTTGCATTCATATAAAAAAGTAAAACACATAGATTCATGCATCAATAGAACATTAAATCATAAACCTAGTATTCAACATAACATAATCGAATGCATTCATAATAGAAGTAAAATAGTTCATACATAAGTAATTCCAGAATAATTCTCTTTAATTATGTTCAGATCTCCTTTACACACTATAACTACTCTATTCACACAGCTACAAGGGTCTACGCCCTCACCTGTGGATTTCAACCTCTCATAGAACCATTACATTCATCAACATCAACTATGAACTAAAGATTGCCTTACACTCTTCTAAGACTTTCCTTTTTATATAATCCCATGGTCCACAGACCAAGGGTGGATCTCATAAAGCTAACCCAAGTTACAGAAACTAAGGGTGGAAACCCTTGATGACACTTTACATCTTCGCACTCTGCCATGAGAAAATGTGGAGAGGGGGTCAACTGAAAAATCCACTAAGTAGCATAACACAAGTTTGGATATGCTAGGGTACAAACCTTGAGAGGGAGGAGACAAATGGTGTAATTCTTTTGCCCCTTTAGCCCTACAACCTACATAATATCTAAAGCTCTTGATCTTGAAAAATATCTTCACCTAGAATTAGTCATTCATTGATATATATTTATAAGAAATTTCTTAACTATTTTTGTTGGCACAGTTTCACTAATTAACTAAAAGACTTTTATAGTTGGAATTTGGAGACATTATTTGAGCAACATTGTTATTCCTTTTTGTTGAAGGTGGATTTTTTTATGCATAAATGGATTTATTACCATTAAAAAAAAAAACAAAAATATTTAGACTAATTTTCATGTTAAACAACTTAAACATACTATTCATAAACATATCTATTGGATTTTTGGCAAAATTGAAGAAAAAGGTGCCTTGAAAATGACAACTTCATTTATTTATTAGACTAGGCTCTCATTGTTTAAAATGAAATATTAGGTATATAAATGGATTCAACACCATAAAAAATTCATGATGTACTCAAACTTTGCGAATTAAATAACCTAAACTTATGATTCTTAAAAATTTCTACTATATTGTGAGTAAAATCTAGAAGAAAAATATTGGAGAAACAACCATTTAGTCTACTAGCTAGACTACATGGTTTTAGCTATTCATCCAAGTCTTATGAAAACACAATGTTTTCTTTAATCATAAAAAATAACCATTATAATTTAACCATAAGTTTTATTCATGAAAATACACACACACATATAAATTAATGTTGATATTTTAAAAAATATTATTTTATGTAATTAATTAATTTAAAATTCATAATTTAAATATTTTAAAATGGTGTACTCTAATGGTGAATCTAATAGTATAATTTCAAGTAAAATTATATTTTGTTGTTTTAAAATAGATTTTTCAATGTGTGAATGGATTATGCAAGTGAGAAATTCTTGGAACACTTGGATACTATAGATTAAAATACTTAAACTCAAGGTTTAAGAAATATCTCTCAAACTGTGATAAAAATTAATCAGAAAAAATGCAAAAAGAAATCATTTAATCTATTGTATAAACTAAGCTTCTAAAAAGTACTAGAACAAAAAAGAAAAGAAAAGATCATTTAAGTGCACATTTATGAGGCCTTTTCTTTCATTATATTTATTGAAAGTTTAATATACAACCATTAACGGTTAATAAATTGTATAATTTATATTTATAGATTAAATTATTTTTTATAGAAATTAATATATTATATTAATTATTAATAAATTATTAAAATATTTAAAAATTCAATTTCAATATTTCCTTTAAAAATTATTAAATATTATTAAAATAAACTTAAATTCTGCAAATTAAAATATTTTGTTATTAATCTCAATATTTTAACATTCAATATTAGAATTCAAATTCCACATTCCCAATGTCCTCCCAAATGTAATGGCCTAAATATTTTATGTTTTGGAATTGATAATAGAAATTTTGTAAAATATTTTTCAGTCAAATTATATTTTATTTTATTTAAAATATGTTTTCTAATATGGATTCTACTACTTGAGACCTTTAGATTGTGCAAATTTCAGAGATGAAATTAGAGATTCCAACAAATTCCTACATGATTATGGACAAATCTGACACAAAAATATGTTTAAAAAACTTTCAAACGGTATAACAATTAAAATACAACAATATAATGATCCATACCCTTAGATTAATAAAATTTAACCTTCCATGCCTTAAACATCTAGAAATATCTCCATATATAATATATCATGACTAAGTTGAATATTTACTTTTCAAACATAACATCTTTAAATATTAATAGTTTATATATAAATATATATATTGTTAGGTAATAACATCTTTAAATATTAATAGTTTATATATATATAAATAATTTATATATATATATAATATATATATATTTATTGTTAGGTAATGTGAACCCAAAAATATCTAACTTGGCATGAGTAACCATCATGGATGGGCTTAGTTAGAAACTGTCAAAATAATTTATCTTTTATAATTTTTTTTAAAAAATATTATTTGAAATGGAAATCAACTTTTAATTCTCTATTTTCGATTCCCTCTTAAAATATCTTTTAATGCTCCACTAGTGTCCTTCAACAAACTTTGAAAATTCTCTCTATTGACTCCCAATAAGTTATAATTTTATTATTACTTTTATCATATAAAAGGTAGTAAAAAAAATTGATATACTTTTAAAAATACTAATAATAATTATTAATTAATGCAAATTCTTATATTATTTGAATAATAAAATAATTATTCTAAATTTACAAACAAACATAGTTTCCCACCACACCTACCTAAATCAATGAATCACATAACAAAAACGTCCACAATCACATGAGAATAACTAATACAAAAAGAGTTAACCAAGTTTTTATAAATATTAACAATAATTATATAATATATTTTGACAATAATAATTAACTAATATTTAATTATCAATAATTAAAAACGAAGCTGAATCGTGGTTTTTTTACCTATAATAATCAAACAAATTACATCATTTCATTTCACCATACAGCCCCCAAAAAAAATTATTAATTTTTCTTTAATTAGTAACCCAGGGTAAGCCCAACATCGGGACTCAAAATACTTGTTACCAGTATTAAACGAAACTCAACACGCCCCATCCTCACTGGAATAAAATTTGACTCTGTCTACCTTGAGCATCGAGACTCTAACCCTATATACCGGCGTTGAGAATCCTTGTTCTCATTGCCCCAAATCCGAAAATGACGTGTGTAACAAGTAACGGACAATTAGTTCACGAACACTTATCTATATATATGTATAATCACATGTAAGAGACGCTCTGACCATACATTCTCCACGATTCTGTTTCGAAGAGAAGTAGCGGCGTATTCTATCGGAGAGCGCACTTTCTGAATCTTCCCCTAGGTCACCAAATGCCTGGCTCTTTCTTTGTTATTACATAGAATTTATACGCTGCACATTCCTGGAAGAGCTAGCCCAGCGATTCGAACACGGATCGTGGAGTTACGCTTTCAGCTTCTCTGGTGTAGATATGCCGGACAGTGGAGACATGTCGCACGCTGCGAACATTACGGGAGGAGGACTAAGGCAATACGTAGGTGTGACGCGTCCTACGGGACGGTGGCTTTCTAGGGTTACCAATGGAAGGAATCCCGACGGAACGAAATACCGGGTCCATCTGGGAACGTTTCCGACAGCAGAAATGGCTGCCATTGCGTTCGACGCAGCGGTCTTGTTCTTAAGGGGAGATTCACCTGCTAATAATTTCAACTTTCCAGAGTACTCTTCTCACATAAAAAACATACTAGAAGGCTGTTCTAAGTCAGAAACTAACGAGAACATCAAGTATGTAGCGTGGAAGGCCGCAAAAGAGTTAGCCCCTCTCATTAGTGTGGGCAATAGGCATCACGGATTCGATCAGCGACGTCTACAGCGCAAGCGACGTCTACAGCGCAAGCGTATGGATCAGGGATTAGAGGTTTTTGCTGCCATGCCAGATGTCAACTGTACTGCTGCTTCAGTGTCGTCGGTCTCTCCCGCAATAGGTATGCAATGTCATTTTTTTTTTGGTTCTCCTCATCTGTTCAAGATGTTATAAAAATAGTTTTGAATTACTATTTTATATCATATAAATATAACTATTTCAATGTAATGAATAACGGGTTGAGGAGGCCAGGTATCATCCCAGGTGTCTTTAATGACTATTTCAGATGTCTTTAATGACTTACATGCTCCTTAGATCTCTATTTTTCAAACTCTTTAGATCTCTACTCCTCAAACCACACATCAACCCTGAAAAATCAAAACCATTTAAATACAATGTATGTTTTATTTTTTTGTTTTAAAGTAAAATAAATTTTGATAGTTTTAACCCTAATTTATCAACATAAATAGGTATTAAATCAATACCTAAGTCTGACCCAGCTCTTTAAATTGATACCTGTAGATATTCCGGAGTCGAGCGGTAAAGCTGACTTCCCGGCAGTACCAGTGCAAGGAAAGCAACGAATGAAGGTCTCTACCCATGCTGCAAGTAACATTAGAGCTGCTATCTTACCAACAAAGATACATGATGATCAACCAGAGGCTATGAATAAAACTAGTGAGCAGATTCACCATGGGCAACCAAGCATTAATACGTCAGGCGCAGAAGATGGTACATTTCCAACTTCAAATGCTAATTATATGCCGAAAAAGGTGGATAGTTTCAGTGAGTTAATCGACGTAGAGAAAGATGATTCCATGGACTATGGGATATTGATGGACTATGGGATTCCACTGAGGCACTCGCCAGAGTGTGTCCTCCTCAGACCCGTCCCCGGGGCAAATACCCACCCAGACTATCTCTGGAAACAACAGTAGTTGAGGCAATGAACGTAAACCGAGGACATCAAGCAAACTGGAAAACAGTCTAGAGGATACTCGGTTGAAGATTGTTGAGTTGATTTCCATATTAACTAGAGGGCCATGTCTAAACAAAAAGTTGACTATGGGAGGGTCTTCTTTAGGAAAAATTGTGGATTAGTTCAATTATGGGATTATGGGAGGATTTTCTTCAGCAAAAATTATGCATTAGTTCAATTATGGGAGGGTTTTTCCATATGGATTCGTTCAATATCACTTTGTTATAATTCATACGTTTGTTTTTTATTATTATTTATATATTTATTTTAATTATGTTTCAATATTTGCAATATATATTTAAGTTTTAATGGTTTATAATTAAATTTATTTTTAGGTGTTTGAATTAGTATTGGATATAATATTTATTTATTTAAGAGAATAGGAAAAACATTGTCTACTAATCTGTATATATATATTAAATTTGTCTTTTATTCAATAGTTGTTTAAGTCTTAGTTATTATATGTTTGTCTTCTGTTATAAAAGAGTTTATTCTTGTTTTATATAAGAGTTGGAGTAGATATCTTTTTCTTTAATAAAAAGAGAGGAATAACAGTGATTGTATATGATGTATTATGTTTTAAAGATATATTCAAGTAAGATTTGTAAGTTGCTTTTGTTTAAGAGAGGAATAATATTGATGGTATATGGTATGTTATTTTTTCAAGATATATTTAAGTAAGTTTTGTATTATAGATAAATTGTTTTTATTTCTTTCTTTCTTTCTTTATATATATATATAGCTTTAAGGGTTGTATTATTTGGTTTAAAGTTAAATGTAAAGTTTTATATATTGGTTTTAGGTGTTGCTAATTAGAATTAGACTCTCCTAGATTTTTTTTAGAAAAAAGTAATGTAATTATGCTCATGCATTTAGATTTTTGGAAATGTGGAAAGGTACGATCATATATATATATATATACACACACATCAAAAAAAAGATTTGGTAAGTTATTAGTTCATATAATTTATGTTTTTTTTTTTTATATTGTATATTGTGATCATTTTAATAAATATTATTTTGCTATTTTGAAAGTTTTTATTTCATTTTTTTTATGCTTTGAAATTTTGATATTTTGATAGTTTTCATTGTTGATTATGGATGCTATGGGGTGAAAATGTGAAATTGAGAAACACTTTTAGCTTATTTCTGACATAAAAAATTGTGAATATTAATGTTTTCTCAATTTCAGCTAGTAGAAACTCATATTTTTCTTGAGAATTTTGTAGTACAGTAAAAGCAATGTTTCTAGAGAATTGTCTTGCCATCATACTGATATGTTTTATAAAAAAAAAATATTGATATATAGCTTGAGATATTTGGTGGACATTGAATACTAAAGACAAAGTAGAAGAGTTTTGGAATTCAAATTCTTCTTTGTTACAAAAGGAAAAGTTTATGGAGTGTAATTGGAATTTTATGGAGAGTAACGGAGTGTAATTGGAATTTTATGGAGAGTAACGCTGATGTGAATATTTCCCTTACCACATTTGTCAAGCATAAACCATGGTATGTCAAGCCTTTAAATGTTCCCCAAGATTCAAACTTTTTAAATTTTTAAGTTTCCTTGCCCTCCTTATGGCCTTTATCATCAACTTGTATATGCTATTTTTTTCAACATTCTTAAGGGATATTGGTCTCAAATTCATTCACTATGCATTTTTCTTCCCCAGCTCGCATGCCTTGTTGGCTTGCCTATGACATTCTTCGTTATTTCCTCTCAAAAGATGCTAGAAGGACACTAAGTCAAAGTAGGGTAGAAAATTCTGAGCTCTCTTAATGATTTGGTTCATGGTAGTGTTCTTGGTTGTTGTAGTATAGATCATGTGTCTAATAATGATCATGAAATCTCCTATAAGTTGAATTGTTCTTATTCCCATTCTTTGTGCCATGGTAAGAGAGCAAGCCATACATTTATACCTAGTTGTTTTTCTTCCATCTAACCGCCCAACCATATCTAAATTCAATGATTCCTTGGGGACTAATGGCAATCCCTCCCCCTCTTGCCGCCCTAGGATTACCTTTTGAAGCTCCATCAAATGGATGGGTCCATTTTTTTTTGTGGATCTTAGCTATTCCACTAGACCTTCCGAGGATAATAGCATAATCCATTTGGTTTGGCTTGAGAGTGCTAGGTACACCAATAACTTGAGGGGCCTCGGAACACTCCCACTGGGCTAACCAAGTAGACTCCAATGGATCCAAGGAAGGGTCTTTGACTAGTTTATGAAATTTCATACATGCTAAAAGGGCACTCATGACTAGAACCTAGCATATTGCCTCTTTCCAGTATAACCATATTTTCCAAATGACATACTTTGGAAGAGTGGACCAAATATCCTCTTGGAGTGAAGGGAGCCTAAATAAGAATTGGTCCAAGAGCTGAAGAAGGTTTGGATCTCTCTAGGCGAGATGTTTCTAAAGAATAGAGGACCAAGAGCCACAACCCACACCCCCTTTGTACAATGACAATGGAGAAAGAGAGTGAGATAGTCTCCTCCTTTGATTCACAAAGATGGCATCTAGAGGGGCTAATCCATCCCATTCTTCGAAGATTCTCTAGAGTAAGATTTTTCTTATGAGCAAGCAACCAATAGAAAAAAAAACTGAATTTTGGGATGGAATTTGTTTACTAGATTTTTCCCCATATCGAATTTTTTGGAGCTAAATGGGTGCAAGAGAGCATGTGGAGATATCCTTCCTCGAATGAGTATGATGCAGGAGCATACAACTCAGCAATTTCGTTTTAATTGTAGTTAACTTAGCGGGTCTTGTGTTTGCAAGGAAGTCAGATTCTTATGTATTAATCCTTAATGTTTTGAGTAATTAGAATAGGAATTAATTAGATAGTGTGAGGATATTTGTAAATTCTCTCGAATATAAGAGAACATGAGAGATGATGAGTGATGATGAGAGAGCTCAAAATCAATTATAAGTCTTAGACTAGAAAGTGGTGTCATGATTCATGGAACTAAAGAGGATTCTTAGGGATTACTAGAGCTAAAAGTGGACTTAGAGGATATCTAGGTTTTAGTTCACGAGATTAAGGATCTGAACAAAAATTGGTTAAAAAAAACATTTTGTATAAATGTAAGCCTAAAAGTCATAATAGTGAGGTAGAGAGTCAATCAATCACTCATGAGTTAGAGAGTGAGTCATTTAGGCCTACAAGCAGGAAAGGAAAGGCCACTGATGAGGAAGAAATTCTTGTGTAAATGGTTGTTTATTAATATAGATAACTCGACTCTGAGGTTGTGTGATGTGTATTTGAATTGTAAGTTGTTTGTGAACTTGAGTAATTCTGTGCAACCTAAGTTGCAGGTGTGTAGAATTAAAGAAGTGCATAGAGAAGTGTTATGGTTTTACACATAGAAAAATTTGGAGAAAGCCTTTAATGTTACAAAAAAGGTGAAAGAAGCATAAAGGCGTGAGCAGAGATCGAGATCAGAGCAGGTGAAAATCGTAAGGCGACAGCAAATACATGGGCAGAGAGTCAAATGGGCTATTACATAGTAAGAAACAAATGAATGTAACTGTGCACATGAACCATTGGATTAGTTAGATAAAAGGACAAGGTTTTGTGCTATAGAAGGCTAAGATTAAGGCACGCAAAATGAAGTCAAGAAGATGAATGGCAGAGATTAAGCGATAACCCTTTATTATGTCAAGTTCTTTAAAGTTTTGTATTGAGCACGTGGGTGGTATTCGCAAGCGGTACGTAGTTCCTCACACACCCTAAAGGTGTTAAGCGGTCTTTCAAAATTTCACGTGACTACCTTTATCAGTTGACACGTAGCATACAATGGAGAGAGAAAACCACTTTTCTTGCGTGCTCTCAATCTGATATTGGCCGAGCTTCATTTTGGTAGAGCTTCATTTCACAGGAGATTGTACGATAGCTGTTCGATTAAACGAGTCATATCAACAGTAGAGACTGTTTAGGTTAGTTAGCGAGTGGACGACATGATAGCCGTTAGATCGGATGAGACAAATCAACGGTCAAGATTATCTAAGTTTTTCAGCGATCGGGTGACGCGATAATCATCAGATCAAGGAATGACATCGATGACAGAGAGTTAACGCGCTAAGGAGAGCATCGATGTATGTGCAAATGTTTTTGAAATGGTGGAAAGGTAAGGTTTAAGTGTGGTTTATGAGATATTTATATTATACGGGAATGATAATAGAAATAAGTGGGATTGATGTACTTCAGGTTAAGTTAAGAACTAACCAAAGGTTAAGAAGGGTTGTAAGGTTCCACTTAAAGGTTTATCAAAGGTTTAGACTTTCGATAGCTAAGTCAAATGTTTATGCATAGTGTTTATTTAAATAGCCTTAAACTTTGACTAAGTGAAAGTTTTACTAAGCATGGAATTTTTGGAATTCCCGGGACACGCATAGTGTGAGATCGAATTATATTTACATACTGTAGGTATATGTGGCTTAGGTTGCAACATTGGGGTATATGTATCTTAGGTTTGCATCATTTGGTGTAAGAGAAGAACAAGGAAATTCTACATGTAAGAACTCTTTTAGAAAACATAGAACAAAGTTATGCTTTGAAGATGTGTATAGATGCAAGAGGAGATAAGATTTTAAATCTAAGAAACAGTAGGCACACAAAGATAAATTGTAGCAGAATTTGCAGATGCAAAGGAGACAAAGAACAATCAATTCAAAGTGTAGGTGAGTGCTAGAACCAGATCATGCAGAGGTCTTGAAGGTGAAGAGATTGCAGCAACCTAGAGCAAGGAGTGCTCAATTGGTTCTAAAGGAGAGAACTAGAGAGATGCCAAAAGACTACGCTCAAAGGAGAGAAGCATAGCGAGGCATGTGTAGCAAGAAGGAGGCTTGTTACTGAAGAGGTTTTGTTGCATCTCATAGAAAGATCATAAAGGCAATACCATAGAAGATGTGGGTAGAATTGCTAAGGAATGAAGAAAGCTAGTAAGATTTTTTGATTGATAGAATAGGTGGTGAGAACCTAGTATATCATTTGTGATTGAAATACAAGAGGATAGTCGTGTTCTTAAAAGATGAATATGAGTTGAAGCCTAGAATGAGCATATGGAATGCTCAAAGAGGTTCCATAGAATAGAGAACCAAGTTCTTTCTAAAAGACAAAGTATAGAGGAGAGCCTGCTGTGGTGAGTGAGTGAGGAACTCATGAAGATAGAGAAGAGGATGACTATTGATAGTCATAACAGAGATAACGAAGGTTCTGAGGAAGACCACAATAGAAGAAAAGTGAAGAAGGAGGATGCCAAGGCAAAGGGAGAGAGAATGAGCCAAGAGGAGCATGACAAGGACATCGTTGAGTTAAAAGAACAACTCAATGTATTAAGGATGATACTAGAGGAAAACCAAAGACAAGGTTGGGTTTTGAGGAAAAGGGAAGTCTAGTGGTCTAAGTTATAGAGAAGGCTACAACAAAAGAAAGTGAAGTGGCTAGTAGAGAAACTCAAAGAAGTTGAGCTGGAAATGGAAGTTTCCATTTATGAAGCAGAATAGGGTGAAGTTCAGGGTAAAGATGAAGACTAGAAATCTGGGGAAGATCTCATGAATTACTGTGAGAATTCAAGACAACAAGGAGATATGATGTCTCGAGAATCAAGTGACACCATAAAGTCCCATGTTTTTAAAATTGGTAGTTTGTGTATAATTCCAGGTATTGTAGGGGAAAAGCAACTTTGTAAAGATGTCTTCAGGATGGATGAAGATTTTGAAGTGAAACTTGACAAAGGAAATTTCTCAGAAGAGGAAGAATTTGATTGGTTACATGAAAAAGAGTCTGTGGATAAGTTACTTAATGAGTGAAGATAGTCATTTCAAGCTATCATAGAGATGGAAGATCAGGATCTTATTATGATGAAGAATGAAGGAATATTGTCTCATACAGGTAATCTAATGAATTCTAGTGAAGGACAAATGCATGAGAATATTAATGCAGATGATGGGACAAGGATAGCCATTGAAGAAGGGTTAGAGAGAGACATCAAGCAAAAGTGTATTAAAGAAGAAGGATATCTACTGAAATATGTTAAGAAAAAAGAAGTCCATGTAAAAGATTTAACAAAGGGAGAAATGACATATGATGATTGGTCACTAACAATGGAAAGTCTTGCAGAGAATGATCAACCTTTTGAAGCTGCCAAAAGTATGGAAGAGTATCTTTCAGAAGATGAATAATCTGAAGTAAATAATGATGGAGAATGTCTCTTATTTGAGAAAAGTAGTGAATTATTGCAGTAGAAAGAATTTAGTAATACATTGATGTTTGAAGTTGTTACAACATAGAAACAATTTCTTGTGAGAAGAAGAGATGAGAATCAGTCTGAAGAGCTGATATGTGAAGCAACAGCTGAGATTGTTGAACCTTGTAATTTTTAAATTGATAATTTGTGTACAAATGCAAGAATTATAAGTGATGATGAAACACTTATGAAGCGTCAAAGAGAAGTTAAATTATTGGAATATTTGCTATAAAAATCAGAGTATGATAGTGTGATTGCAGACGAAGGAATTGACTACAGTGGACAAAAGTATAAATACATCATTGAAACAAATGTTGTGGAAGACAGACTTATTGACCATTTCGAGAGTCCATTAGAAAATTCTTTAAAGAGGTTGAATCACCATACTGATGTGCTGATAGAGGAGTAAAAATCAAAGTAGCATACTAAAATGTTTCCAAAGGAAGAAGAGGCATTGAGGCCTTATGTGTTTTATTTTAATAATTGTTTTGTGGGTGCCGGTTTTGTTGCAGATGCTGGAGAAAATATGGCACATACGAGAAACCAAGTAAATATGGAAGAGGAGGAAAAATATATTGGAATCAAAGAACAACATATTGATGTATTTAAGAGGAATCAAGTACAAAGGAAATTGAAGGACAATTTACTTTCTGAAAGTAAATTTCTAGATATTGAAGAGAGGTTGTATGGAAAGCAACAAGAGGGTAAGGATGAAAGGGCACTAGTAAGAAACCAACAAATTCAAAGAGAAGACAAAAAATAATAGTTTGAAGCTGAGTGGATAGAGTACAAAAACAAATGGTAGAGTAGTTATCGGTCAAAAGATAAATTGGAAATAGAGATTGAAAGAATAATAAGATTGATCATAAAGGTGCCTCAGAAGAAAGCAACAGTAAAAAGACCGAGAAACAAAAAAAGAAAGGCAAGAATAGATTGTGAAAGCATAGCTAGTGGGGCAAAGCAACATAAAGTGTGGAAAACTAGAGAACAACAACAAATAACAGTAGCAACCAAAGGCAAATCACAGAACAAATTATGGGATGCAGGAAGACAAAGGTCGGAAGCACATGATTAGGAGATCATGATTATTTTAACCTTGGAAGTGTAAAGCAGGAGCATATAGCTCAATAATTTTGTTTTAATTTAGGTTAACTTAGGGGGACTTGTGTTTTCAAGGAATCTGGATTCCTATGTATGTAATCATTCATGTTTTGAGTAACTAGAATAGGAATTAATTAGATATTGTGAGGATATTTGTAAATTCTCTTGAACATAGGATAACATGAGTGATGATGAGTGATGATGAGTGATGATGAGAGAGTTGGAAATCAATTATAAGTCTTAGACTAGAAAGTGGTGTCATGATTTGTGGAACTAGAGAGGATTCTTAGGTATTACTATACTTAAAAGTGGAATTAGAGGATATACAAGATTTAGTTAAGTAGATTAAGGATTTGAACCATAATTGGTTAAATAGAACCTTTTATATAAATGTAAGCCTAAAAGGTATAATAGTGAGGTAGAGAGTCAGTCAGCCAGTCAGGAGTTAGAGAATTAGTCATTTATGTGTACGGGCAGGAAAGGAAAGGCCACTAATATTGAAAATCAAGTCGAGGAAGAAATTCGTTTGTAAATGGTTGTTTATTAATAAAGATAACTTGATTCTAAGTTTGTGCGATGTGTGTTTGAATTGTAAGTTGTGTGTGAACTTGAGTAATTCTATGTAACGTAGGTTGTTGGTGTTGTAACGTAGGTTGCCGAATCAAAAAAGAAGTGTAGAGAGGAGTGTTATGGTTTTACGCACGGACAGATTCGGAGAAAGCCTTTAATGTTACATCGAACATGAAAGAATCATAAAGGCACAAGTAGAGATCGAGATTAGAGCAGGTGAAAATCGTAAGGTGAGAAGAAATACATAGGCAGAAAGTTGAATGGGCTATTACATATTAAGAACCAAAAGAACGTAACGGTGCATAGGAACCATTGGATCAATCAAATCAACGGATGAGGTTATGTGCGATAGAAGGGTAAGATTAATTCATGCAAAATGAAGTCAAGAAGGTGAATGGTAGAGATTAAGCGATAACATTTTATTAAGTCGCCTTCTTTAAAGTTTTGTATTGAGAACGTGGGTGGCATTCGCAAGGGGTATGAAGTTTCTCACACCTTGTAAAGGTGGTAAGTGGTCTTTCAAAATTTCAGGTGATTTCGTTTAGTGACTAACATGTACCATACAATGGAGAGAGAAAACCATTTTTCTCTCTTGCTCTCGATCTGATATCAGTCGAACTTAATTTCACACGAGTTTGTGCAAAATCTGTTCGATTGAATGGGTCACATAA
>APFE030220694.1:0-24270 GCA_000404065.3 Pinus taeda
ATAGTAAAATAAACTAGATTATTTACAAGGAATTAAAATTTGTTTTCAATGTTGAAGCCCCTTTTGAGATTTTTTTCAAGAATCTCAATGGTTCTAGGAAGCTTTAATTCTCCTACATGATACTCCTAAAGCAAAATAATTTCTCTACCTCCTAGTCATGTGTCATTAATTCCTGAATCCTCCAAGATCCCATACTTTTTTTTTGTAGTTGTACATCATTCTCTTTGTGTTCTTGTCCTTATACTCTTGCAGTTTTCTTCATACTTTTTCTTCCAATTCTTATGTTGAATTATTTCATTAATTTTATTGATGTACACTTGTGCAATTAGCTCTATCATGTTGTTGATTATTTCCTTCTTCCTAAAATACCTCTTTTTATGTATACTTTCCAACAACATTCATATTTCTTTGATTTCAATGTTGAACTTATCCTTTTGCTAGAACAAATTACTAGCACTACTTATTTCCATGCATATTTTGGAATTTAAAATTGTTATGGTTTCCATTCCCATTTCAGTATCTCCATAATCACATATTTTTTCAAAGATATGTAAATTCCTTCTCTAGAACTTCTCTATGAAATATTGAATTTTATATTATACATGTCATTCACTACAACAAATACTTTTCTCAGTAAATTCTTCTTGATCTTCCTATTTACCTTTTACATCCTAGTGAGTATCGCCCTAATTGTCCTGTAAGAACAATTCCTAATTTGTATCTTCTTATGTAAAAAAAAAACGTTTTCATGAGACAAACTTGCGTCATCTTCTCTCAGCTCATATTTTTCTCACTACAATTGTTGTCCTTTGTCTTCATCTCTAGGAAATAGAATAGATTCTATCTCCTTTATTAGAAATTCATGTTCATCATCTTTCTTTGTACCTGAAAGATATAATTAATCTTAAAAACTAAAGTTTACGACCCTTGTTTCCTTATATTTAATAGGAAATAATTCCTTGCTAAGCATTATTGAACATTTCTGCTCTCTAACTATAATCTTGGGTTCTCTTCAAAACCTTCCTACTGATTTTATTTCATCAGGTTTCATGATATTTTCATTTGAATGCTATTCATTGTCCTCCCTTTGACAATCTCTGTGAAGCAATTTTCCCTTCTTGTCTTTACTCGTGGTTTCTTGGAATTGTGCACCATCAACTATATTCACCCATTGCATATGATTTCCATTTTGATTGTCCTTATGAAACAATGATGTTTCATCTTCCTCCATAACATAAATCTACTTTTTTTCTTCTCTCATGCTTTCAAAAAGAATACCTAGTCCTTATTTATCCTATATGACAGTTTTTTGTGACTGTCCAACTTCATCAACACCTACAACCATATAAAAATCAAAATAGTTTTAAAATAATAAGACTTTATGATCTTATTTGATGACTTATTAATCAATTCCTCATACTACTCAGAAATTTCCACATAATTTAGAATATATTCTATAGATATATTCTCATCATCCTCATCACTATCCTCACCAAATAACGGTCCCTGTTGTGGTTCACATAAATGAACTATTTCTTCTAACACTAGCTTTTGTCTCAACTTAAGTCTACTAATTTTCTACTCTCTCCTCAAGTCATCGTTTAGCTTGTGTATTAACTTCTTTCTCAATTTTTATGCAAACAAATGCACTATAGGCTAGGTGATCTACTTCTTAATACTACATCCATATCTTTGTTCTTCAACATCTTGTTGTAGTAGCTCCATAAGGATATTCAATTGTTCCTTCTTCTCAACGAATTCCTTATCAAACTCTTCATGACTCATCTTCCTCTTGATGTCTTTCACCATGAAATATTATTTCCTTTTATTGTGGATTTCCCATGAACATTCTTTATGAACTTTGATAGTCATCTTCTCTTTCTCTTGTGTGAAATTCACCTTCTCTATTAAGCCTATGCAATAGTAAGTCTATTCCTCCTTCCAACAAGTACATCACCAAGTTTCCTCCTTTGAACCTTGTGTTTGGCGGATAAATCTTTCTTTATGATGAGACATATCTACCTACACATGGGAATCAAGTCTTGAACAAAACAAATGAATACATAAAATAATTCCCTAGTTTACCATCAAATCATAGATAAAATATTCGATGAACGGTTCATACTTTTTTCAAAGTGATTTTCCTCACTATTGCTTGATGTAGATTTGAATCTCATTGTCACTGCTCCGAGAAGAGACTTACAAATACAATCATACAAATGATAAACACATATCATATATAAATGACATAACATAAACTATACAAGTGATAAAGGAATATCATAAAAATCATCATAACAATGAGTGTGGGAAATAAATATGCATTTGTATTAAGAATAAACAAAATAAGAGAGTTATAACCAAGCCTTGTTGTTGAAAGATTCCTCCCAGTGATCCTCAATTATAACCTTTCAATCAAAAAATATTTAGTTTATACTTTAGCAACATGAAAGTATAGTCTCAAGTGTCAAAAATTCAACCCCTTTCCCTCTGAGTGTAGTGATTTTATATGCTAGAGATGGAGGTTTGAGATCCATTAAGGAATATGTTTGAGATGGAGATACACAATGGATGGGACATGATCCACTATGGTAGGTATGATATCTATCATGCTAGGAGTTTGAGCTTAATATCTTCACTACTTGGAAAGATAGCTTTATGAGGTTTCTAGAGTGGAAGCTTTGTCGCATTTTTTATTTTTTACCCATGTAAGAAGACTATTGCACTTTTAATGAAGGTAAGTGGTGACGACATCAATAGTCATTTACTTCAAAAGGTGCATTGTCACAGGTTGTGACCTTTTCACCTTTGACAATCTCCATAATTAGGGTTTTTTAGGTATTTAAGTGATGGGTATTATAATTCATGAAGAGGTATTTATTCCATCTTTCTCAGGGATTTATGACCACATTTCTTTAGATGGAAAAATATCCAAATTTTGCATCATTTTGATGGATGTGACAAATTGAGATGTAGCATATTCCCTCCTAAATTACAAAGTCATAAAAAGGTATAATTACCGAAGTGCTTTATCATGCAAAGGTTAGAATCAACGAAACACTGGTTGGAAAATCTAGAAATCAACAATCAAGAGATTAAAATACAATATCATCATATAGTCATATATGAGGTAGGAATTCCCATAATTAGAACAAATAACTCTATAGATAAGTATGGAAATGTAGAAATATCCATGCTAATAAAATGAATTCATGGACACCAGACATACATTGTGGATCCATGCTCAAAGAATTTAGTATGAACATAGCCACCATATATACATAATGGATCTATTTCATAGCCATGAATACTCAAAACTCCACACAACCTAGACGTATCAGACAAAATCTACGGTCTTCATCTTTATCTATTTCTTGTACAAATCTAACCATGTGAATAAATGTCTTGAAGTCAAACATAGTAGAAACCATCTAATTACTAGCCAATGATTAAAAATATTAACAAATGCGAGAGAAACCGCCAAAAATGAAAATGCCTTTGAAGGTACTCTAGTATAATGTATCGGGTGTGAATAAATTATCTAAGGTTGAAGACACATATAATCATTTGATCAAAGGTCTATAATGAAAACATGTCACTGAAAGCGAGGAAACATGTTTTTGAGGCATGCAAGCTTCAAGGTACTAAAAAGGGTTTCTAAATCAACTTCATAGATGGTGTGATGAAGTCAATAAGTAGCAATCTATCGTATGAAGGCCTACAACATGAAACAAGTATTAAGATTTGAAGAATAAAGTAGGAGTTATTCAAGACTGACTCAAGAATTGTTGATGTAATAGAAGGCTTTAAAGACTCCAAAATGGTTTGAACCATATGTAAACTTCTCTTGAACATATTGGTGACACAACAACTGACTTGGTAACATTTGACTCAAAATGGTACAAGAGACCAATATGAAAGCTTTCACTAAGGTATGATCAAATGAGAGGTAAATGGATTTCCCAACCCTGACACAAAAATGTGATTGAATATCATGTTTGATAGTGACTTACTTCCTTTTCAAATACAAAAGATGAATATTTTTTCCTGATTCCCCCACCATTTTTGGCTAGTACCTTTTTATTTTTGCACAAGCTTGAGGAGGATAACATATGCTTAAGATATAAAATCATCCTTTTGATGAGTTCTTCAGAGTACTTTTAATGAACCATGAGAAGGAGTGGTTCAGTCTTATCATGATTGATGAGTCCTACTTTTTTTACGTTTTAGGACTGCAATGAAGGGGTAAATTTACTTCCTTTTCACGTTTAGAGAGTTTGAAAAAATAAATAAAAACGAAACTCCACAGAGTTATTTTTCATAAATTTAGTCTCTTGAGGCAAAAAAATTGCTAAAACAATACAACGGAGAACTCTTATAGTCATGATTAACTAAAGCATTCTTTTTCATAATTAGTCTACTCAATTCGTAAAAGGGTTAAACTTATGTTGAGTATACATTCTTTCAAATACCTTTTGGAATGTGAAAGAAACAAGTTTATTCGACTATATTTTCATGTTTAGAGAGTCTAAAAAGAGCTCAAAGAGGACACTAGGGGATTCCTTTTTTTATACAGTTTTAATGAGCTTGAAAAAGTGATAAAATTATACTCACTGAATAAGGTTACATTTCACAATTTCAACTTGTTATCTACACACTTAAGTCAAATATCATCATCTTCACCCAACAAATTGGATAAAAATGGTGTAATTATGATTAATTAGGAAAATTTGGCAAAAATAATAATTAAAATGACTTAATTTCCTTTAAAAGCAAAAATTAATTTTATTTTCAACGTTTGAATTTTTCCCCAGAAATCCATTTTTACCATCGATATTCATGACTTGATTACAACAAATCTAGTGGACAATTTTAGACATCGTTTGTTTTAGGTAAGAGTCCTCTCGCTTCTCTCCATTTCTGCGGTCTTAATTTTAATTTTTAATGGTGAAATATTAGGATTTATACTTCTTAAAAGTCATGGATTACATCAGACGTCCATCAGATGGATGAAGATCAATGTGTTTATGATCTTATAAATTCATAGTTCCGAAGGCCAATTCTGTGATGGATCTCACTATTTGCAAAAACAACCATGATGGGCACATAATGCATTAAAATTTTTTAATTTAATTTACATGAAAAAAGCTCAAAATTTTTAGGTGTTTTTTATCCCACATTTCTCCTTTTATTTTAATGTGATTTTGATCCATCAAGATGTTGGAATGAAAATAAAGGGAGAATGAAGCTGAATATCTTATAGCAGCAAATGATGCAAACACCATGTTGGCACTTAGAAATGTAGATTAGCAATTTTTAATTATTATTTACGGCATGAGAGCTCAACTAGAAGTCCTAGAATAGTTAGTAAGGGCATGGAATGTTAATGAGCAACATTTTTAGATTGGAACTCATACCCTTAGCATATGTCATATCTCTCATTTTTTATGTTAAATTACCGTAGAGAATATTTGTAAAATGATATAAGGTAACCAACAACCAAGCTATTCATATGTTTTCTTGAACTTTTTTCCTCCCACACTTAAAAGCAAGCATTTATATACTTAATGATCACTTCTTAACAAATTTTATTCAATAATTTTACTCTTATATTGTTGCTACGATGGATACAAGGAGATGGAATTTTTACAAGGAGTGTATATGTCCGGCCCAATGCCTACTATATCAACCAGAAGTCGTCAACTAAAATATGTAGAAATAATGTGAAAAGAGAACGGCTGTTGTCGTGCTACAAGTTAATTTTGTGTTTAACGTGGAGTTTAGATGGACTTTATAATTTAGAAGTTTCTAATCTTTCTTTTGGTCGGTCACCCGACAAACTGCTTGCTGGAGCCCGAGTGACGTACGGTTTTCCAGTGAAATTGAAGATATGTCTGTGTGGAACATTGATCAACGCCAGCAAGAAAAACAAGTCTATCTCCGGTATAAATCTGGCTGGTATTCTATTGCTTTTTAAAAATGGTTATATATAAACTTGTGGTAGGTATAGTTTAATTTATATATGAAATCGCTTTTGTTATTGGAAATTGGCTTTGGTTCATTATCTGTTAGGTTTATAAACACTAGCTAAATATCTAATTCTCACTTTCTAATCTCTGATCATGCCTTTTAGGCTTACATTTATACAAAAGGGATTCTAAAACTAATTCCTGGTTAGATTCATAAGTTTCTCAAGAGAATCCTAAAATCTCTTTCTCATCCCTAAGGATTATCTTAAATCCACAAAATCATGAACTGACTTCTAATCTAAGATTTACAATCAATTTTCAATCCTCTCATCACTCAACTATCCTAAATCTCTCATGTGCTCCTACATTCGAGAACATTTACAATTATGCCTCACAATATTCAATTAATTCCTATTATTATTAAAATCACTCAAAAAATTAAATAATCACATTAATTCAATATTTAGGAAACCAACTTCCTTGAAACACAAGACCCCCTATGTCTACTAAAATACAATGATAATGTTGAGCATGTTCCTGCAACAATAATCCATTGGGGATTTCGTATTAATCTCTTAGTTTTATTATTCCTTGAGGTTTATAATATCAATCCCTTAGATTTATTTTTCCCTTAGGTTTATAATATCGATCATGCTCAACCATTGTCAATCATACACAACCATGGTTGAATGTCACATTGTCACAAGGATTCTCTCACCATTAAAGTAAACCATGTTTATTTTAGTCTTTCTAATATTTATATTAGGGTTTACCAATGTTGGATTTATAAAATTAGTCTCTTGGGTTTAATATTATTTCTTTGGGTTCATAATCCCTTGGGGTTTTACTATTAATCCTTTGGGTTTATCATTAACTTAGGTTTATAATATCAATCATGGTCATCTTTATTAATCTCTTGTGTTTGTAATACCAATCCCTTGTGCTTCTTGATCTATTAGGCTTTTAATATTTATCGGTTGGGTTGACTAATTCCTTAGGTTTATAATATTAAACAGTTGGGTTTATTAGTTCCTTGGGTTTATAATATTAGTCCTTCTTGTTTAATATTATTCTAGTTTGTTCATAATCCCTTAGGATTTTAGTATTAATCCCTTGGGTAATAATAAACAAAAAGGACTAATATTATAAACCCAATGTATACAAACCCTAAAATAAATATTAAAAATACTAAAGCAAATAATAAAATAATATAATAATATTATTATTATTATTAATTATTATATATGATGAATATAATATTATTATAATACTATAATCACTTATTAATAATAATAAATAATACAATATAATTGTTTATTAATTTTTATAATTTTTATATTATTATTAAAATATTAATATCATATATATATATATAATAATATAATATATATTTATAGAGTTATAATAATCATAAATAGTTGGTGTTCAAAAAGAAACTCATAATAATTATTAATGTGGTTGATATAAGCTTATCGGCCTATATCATCACATTGGAAAATTTGGTTGTATATATGTCTCATTGTGGTTGTATATATGTCTCATATCCGCCTGTCGGAGTTTATCAATCACATTGGTAAATGTTGTTGTGCTAGTTTATATATAGAATCATTTTTGTCACTTGAATTTATCAAAATTCAAAAATATAATTTTAATACTTTTGTTGTTTAATTTACAATTTTGAATGCCTAAATAGATTTAGGGCACTGAAGGAGTATTCAAAATGTATAGAATAAACAATTTAAACTCAAGCTTTTAAAAATCTTTGTCAATTTTGATTAAAATTAACCTGAAAAAATGTTGTCAAAAAAACTATTTCGCCTGTAAGTAGACATTTCGTCTATAAGTGAGAATATGTGTGTGTGTGTGTGTTTTAATAACGTTTTGTTCTTCATATTAAAATACATTTTTTTAGATATAAATTGTCTTGTAAAAAATGATTCTACTTATTACTTTTAATTTCACCATAAATACAATTTAACAATTTAAAAGTATAAATAGAAATATATTATTTTTAAAAGATGAAATATATTTAATAATATGCATTTTTTATGACAAAACTAGTAAAAAAAAATTGGTATAAATATCATCAATGTTCAAAGATTTTACAAATTATGTTGGTCAAATTTATTAATTATAATATATTTTAAAAATGAGAAATCAAATTCAATTTTCCATATGATGAGTTAGATTGAATGAATATTTTAAAGATTATAAAACAAGTTTGAACATGTACTAGACATGTGTTTTGAAAAAATCATAGATTTTCTATAAGTAAAAAGGCTAGTGTCCCTTAAATCCCTCGAGCTAGACCCAAACCTAGTTGCATTCTAATCCACATATAAATGCATTGAATGCTCATAGTCATGGGAACCAAACAAATGATACCTCAATATCCAACCATGAAATAGATCATATTTTAAATCAAACTATAAATACATCCATTTCATAAAACCAAGATCTATTAGCAACATGGTAATGTTAATATTAGAGAAACTCTCAATATCAAATAAAAATTAACTATTTCACCAATGCAAACAAGACTTTAGTTCAATTTAATTTCTATTGGCAACTAAAAAACCCTTTATTTTGATTTCTCCCCCTAACTTAATGTTTTATATAGCATACCAATGGCTCACAGCTCAAGTGTGTGGGAATGCCACAACCTTTAAGCTTCAATGTTTAGGTTTTAGACTTAAGTGCGCACAACGCAGGATTGTTCGATATAGGTGGAGAAAGAGATTGAATTTTCTTAATACATTTAAAACCCTATTGTGAGCAAGTCTATACTTATCCTACAGTGTCAACACTATAGGGACATTCTATGGTGGAATTATTTTATTTTATTTTTTGCAATCATATTTGGAATTGCTTATATCTCAAATATTATATACACATATGAATGATAACTTAATTTATATAAGTTTAACAATTTAAATCTACCCAGTCATACAAAATTATTAAAAAATGAAAATTTTAAAGCATTTATCTTAAACTCAGAGATTAATTTTGATTGATATTTTTCAGTGATTTACTTACTAACCATTTTAAAATTTGCATATTTTACTTAATTTTTAGATCCTTCAATTTGATAAGTGAGTTAAAAGATTTTCTATATCTAGATAGAAAACCTTTTAACTCATGTATCAAATTGACAATTTTATAAAGGCACTTATCAATTGGTCGTTCTCTATAAACAATCAATTTGATAAGTGAGTTAAAATGTTCTCTCTATCTATATTAAGAAAACCTTTTAACTTACTTAACTAGAGAAAAATCAATCTAATAAGTGAGTTAAAAAGTAAACCATTTAATTCAATTAACAAACTGAAAGTGCTAAAAATAAAGTAAAATGTGGAGATTTTAAAATAGTCAGTGAGTAGAATAAGAAAAATACCCATAAATATCAGTCAAAAAATTTGTTAATATTTTTGTATGTGTTTGTAGATTTAAATTTATATTTATTAAATTACCATTAATTTCTTTGTACATTCAAAAATATATTTTAACTAAAATATTACAAAAAAATAATATATATATATTAATAAAAGTATAATCAAATTCCAATGAAAAACAGCAAACATAAAACAAATAAATTTCCGTTAAAATAATTAACAAAATGAAAATAAATCATCCTAGTCCAGAATTGTTATATTTGAGTCCCAATCAAATTCCAAACCAAAAATATAAAACAAATTGTAGTTCATAAAAATAATCGGAGAAATGTTCCACCTCACTCCATTAAAAGGTGAAGGAAAGGCGCGAGCAATCTTTGCAAAATCTTCACGTAGGTCAGCGGGCTTTACGTCAATCTAGATGGCCAAGATTTCTACGAAGCATCACAAAATCGATGAGAGAATATTCAAGTCAATGGAAGAAGTTTTGGAGCTTCTACATAATCCGATCCTAAGAAATCAGCAAAATTGGCATATATTCGATGGGAGAATGGAGGAAAATATCTACATACAACTAAAATGGTGTATGCACAGTAAAATTATAACTTCTAAATCTTATCCTAGAACATTCCTCATCAGCTTATAGAAATAGCTTTGCTGTATTGTTTCTTGGTGCTCCATTTGCGGACCCCTTGATTGCTGCGGTCAATATGACCGACAACCCGATAACTGCGGAATCTTATCTTACGACCTTACACATCAATTGATAGGAATAGGTTTACTGTATTGTTTCTTGATTCTCGATGGTCAATAGGATGGCAATTAATTAATAGAAGAGAGGGTACAATGTTTGGAGTGATTACGTAGAATTTTCTTTTCACTTATCATATAAAAGATCCTCGAAAGATTCCATAAGTAACGGTTGCCTCTGTAATCCGTGGGACCAATTCCCTGTAATTGGTTGCCTTTCGCGATGTTTTATGAAGTACAACTTTATCGCAATGGTGTGCTATTTCTTGTTCGTGGTTGACAATCTTATTTACATGGATAGCGGGATTGGTGGTAAAAACTGAGATTTTACAATCCTAAGGAGATCTGTACAAACTTACATCTCTTATACAACGGTGCTTATTAACCTTGGTTAACATTTTAAGCACTTTGGTCGGAGGTTTGATTTAGGCATTTGATAACATGGTTCTGGGTGACATTGTAATGTTTTATCAAAATTACAGTTTTTAATGTATTAATCAATTAAATACTACGAAAACTCCTAAAGCATTCAAATTGTGTAGACCCAACAACTTCAAGTTACAAATTTTTCAATCTTGACAGGAATTCAACAAAAAAGTCACCAAAACATTTAAATCATGTAAACCCATCAGGTTAAAATTACAACTTTCCCATTTTCTTAATTAGATATTAAGAAAAATCTACGAGGATTTTTACCCAAAAAAAAATACTAAAAGGTGATATCGTGGTCTCATTACACTAATGTTTTATAGATTATATATTTTATAATGGTGCTCATAAGCCTTTATTGAAATTCTACGCTCAATGGCTAAAGTTTCGATCCAAGGTTTTAAGACCAGTGTGTTATATATATATTTTACAATGGTGTTCGTAAGTCTGTGTTCAAATTCTATGCAGAATGATCTAGTTAAAGTCTAATCCATACACCAGTTTTAATGTAGTGAAATTTTTGGATTACATTTTTTTGGAATTGTTTTTAATCGTCTTTTAAATTTCGATCACCTCATAAGATAATGGAATAAGATTGTTTTGTGATTTTTCTAAAGAATTTTAGTTGAATTCTCTAATAAGATATTTTAGGGCCACCACTGCCATGTATAAATCAAACATGCACTATGTATACATAACAAAATGCTAAGTAACATAACTCTATGCAAGATAACACCATATTAATAAATATATGTAGACTCGGTGACATGGTTTCCTCTCTACTAAGTAATTGTGAGTGCTCCCTAGTCCATTGGATTATGAGTTAGTTTTACATGTTCATGGGTCTATATGCAAAACACAATCAATGTGAATATTCATACATAAGAGAGGGTGAAGAAGTAAGTAGCGGGTAGAAAATGAGGGCTTATTTTCATATTGTACCACTACTATATATTGATTTCTATAAGCAATAAATATAATACAAAATGATAGGAAAGCGAATAAATTTGAGTAGAATGCAATAATTATGGAATCTTGTAATAAGGAAAGAGATAATAGCAACCTTTTAAAGTTTTTAGAAAAGTACGTAGATAAATGTAATGCATAATAAAATAAAATAAACTAAAATCTATGCCTTATCATGAGTACAAAATAACATAGTAACTCTACAATTTCTTTAGCTTGACATTCCTTCACATTCAATATGGTCTTAAATGTTGACCACCACGAACACAAATACAACATTCAACACAAATCCACTTGCATCTCATTATCTTATTCAAAGGAAGCCTTACATTAACAACTTGAAAGAAATTTACGACATAGACTTTGAAAAGTTTCATCCGCATATATCTTCCATTCAATTCTAAAAGCAAGGTCAATACACAAACACAATGTAATTTAACCTCAATATTTTATTATTTGATTCTAATATTAATGTGGAAGTACATTTTATGGTTTGATTTTAATATTAATGTAGAAGTATGATATGTCTATCTTTAACAAATTAAAATATATCCTTTGTAATTCAATTCTTAGATGGAGAAAAGGTCACATTTAGAACCATTAAAAATGTGTTCATGAAAATAATAATAAGAAATGCACAACAAATAGTATGAAGAAAAATCAAGCCCATCAAAACATCAAGCACATTTGTGAGGGAAATATGTAATTAGTTATGGCTTTTCAGGTACTAAGGTTAGCACAAGAAGAAATAAAAATTAAATCAAACACATTAGCATTATAGTATCCTATATGAACTAAATAATTTTTAGAAAACCATCACCCAATTATACATTAAATAACATGATAACAACACAAATTTAGATATTGAAGTAGTTTACATCATTTTACATATAATGAAGATAGAATTCTAGTCAGTAAATTCCCTTGGGAATTCATATAGAGTCACTAGCAAGATTAGTTCATAATTTTTTTGTGAAGATTAACATAAAAAAATCCTTAGGATTCACTTAAGAATAATATAGATTATGTAAATTTGTTATGACCTTGATAAATAATGATCAAACACGTAAGACATGTATGCTCTAGGAATTAAATGGCTAATCAATATACATCCATCTATCAATGTTATGCATTATCAACATGATAAACATAAGACATGGCTAATCCCAATGAGACAAGTCCTATGTTCTCAAATGCATTCGCTAGAATTGCGACTTCTACCCGATATTTGTAAACATGTCACACACTCTTCATTATCAAGGCATATAGAATATATCACTAATCGACATTTGTACATCTACACAATCTAAATTCCGTGTCCATTATCATCATCGACATGGTCTTAGGATTTATAAGGTAAACACACCTAACAACTCTTGTGACTAACATTGATGAGATATATCCCAAATCTCATAACAATCATTGGGTTTCAATCAAATATGAAATTTTGTTAGTTCCTTCATTAACTTGGAAATCATTGGATTAGTGAAAACAATGTCATGTTGTGTCATATAAAATGTAATGTGATATCATTATATATAAAGATATTGATGAATTATAACAAATGATGTTCTACACTAACTTCAAAATTTTATAGTTCATATACATATATTCCATTAGGCATGATTTATATGTTATCATACCTCAATATACAATGATATCCCATATTTATTTAATCTATGCATGTCACATATTTCAGTTATATAAATAGAAATGTAAAATTGACCCAACTCTTATTCTTATGTTGGTTGCATTCATTTTGTTATTTTCTCCCTTTTCATCCATTCTATCATCTTTATTTGTTGTAACCCTTAATCTAACTTAATTATTGATGTACATAACTAATATAGATTAGATCTCTATATTATTCGTCACCTACGTGGATGTTTCCTTAATTGAATAATTGAAGGAATTAACTTGCAAGGTCATTTTAAATGATAGCTCCCATTTTCAGGAATTGGGTTTCGAAACCCTCTAGAGCCATTTTGAGGCATCAATCTAAAATTTTTGAATGTCAAAATTTCCTTGTTACTATAAGACCTTCAGAAATTGGTATATCTAAATTGTCTTTTCAATAGTGCACAAACGATATACATTATATATTGAGACCTAACTCCATTGTATATTGCTTGTGGCTATGATAATTTGACATGGATATATACTATGTTTTTTCTTTATTGTCATGATTTCCATTATTTTTGTTTGATGGATGTGCAATATACTTTTTTGGTGGCCATGCTTTTGTATATCTAGGCATAGGCATGGCCACCTTAGGAAATGGGTTGTTTTAAATTGGTTTTTTATTACATGAGTTGTTTTGGTTTGTTGTTTGGTGAAGTTCTCTTAGGCCCATTTGACAACATCCTCCTAAATATTTATAATTCAGTTTGCACATTATATTCCCTTCCAACCTCAAACATATTGGAGCATCAATTACAAAATATTTTCGCACATTCATTATAAGATGCATGTTTTATCTTGATGAAATCATCCCTTCCCATTTTCAAACAACTTCCCTCTAATTAATTATTCATAAGACTAAAAAAATCAGTTTACATATGAACTATTTTCTTTATGAATAACACACATATATGTGACCATTACTCACGAAATGCACATATATACACTAGTTCGCTTCAAGAAACTAGTGTATGACTTCAATTTTCATGAAGAAAATTTAAGTGCATAATAATGATGCAGTTATGGGTAGGGTCTATGGATTTTACAAAGATTTTTACTTTTTCATGATGTCTCGAATAAGTCAAACTACCTTCAATGTGTATTTAATGATGCCTTGAGTGGAGGAAACAAGAGTGTAGATTTATGCTGGAAGATTACTTTCTTGTCCATGTCTACAATCCCGTAAGATTTTAAGTATTTGTTATAGCGACTACAACCACCCTCCAAAATTTTGCCTTAGCTTGTTTTGGAGCCTCCCCACCCACCTTACACAACACTTTGTCTTGCTTCGTCAAGTAATCAAGCTTCAATGTTTTCGTCGCAGAAAGGCAACTTGTCGATCATAGTTGATCCATTCCCTTCACAGGTTGCTCACTCAGACTCAGTGCAGCTGCAAGTTGAGTAGCTTCCCCTTGAAAATTGCACATTTCTGGAGGGAAACTAGCCTTCCCTCTAGGAATTGTGCAATCCTCACTGACAACATGTTGGGCTCCAAGATTGCGCAATTCTTCCAGCCAACCCTCCCAATAAGATTTGCGCAAATTTTCCCACCAACAGGCTACTCAGCCAAGGATTTGCACAAATATGGGTAGCAGTTAGTAGCTCTACCCATAAATTGCGCATATATCCTAGGTAGCCAGCCCAACTCCTAGCTAGAAATGCACATTTTCATCTAGCTTTTGAGAAGTATCTTGCATGTGCAGCTGAGTTGATTTGTTCCCTCTAGGACTAAGAAACACAAACTTGCATGAATCAGCTACTTTTCCCAAGGCAGCATTCAAAGGCATCTCTTGTTTTAGGGATCTATGTTTAGGAGTTGGAGGTTACATGCAAGGAGCAATTCTGAAACCTCCCACCAAGTGTTGCTCCCCCTAGATTCGTGGCATGCACGTGACAACCTTGATGTTATCAAAACTCATCACCCAGACATTGTAGAAGTCATTCCTTGCATCCACCTTGCATCTCTAACATCCCACATCACATCTAGGAGTAGTCGGCACATTCAGCTAAGTTGTTTTGGGGTAAGCCCGCTTCCCATGCCTTGCGTTTCATTTCTATCATTTTTCGTGTTTTCTCTTGTGGGAGTATTTTTTTATTGATTTATTTTAGCACCTACTATCGTTTACATGTATTCTAGCTTGTCCCATCTATGTTTCAGTTTTCGTTGATATCTCACCGCTATCGCATGAATGAAAATGTTTTGCAAAAATGTTCGTCGAACGGATGGACTGCTTCACCCACATGCATGTTGGTCTGTTTGATGAATCTTTCATTCATGTTTTGCATGCACTGTTAATCAATTTTTCTATCACTTGGTGTCACCATGCATTCATTGACTTACTTGCTTTCAGTGGTCCATCGGTGAGTCGGGCCAACCTTGGCCCGGGCTCTACCTTCACCAAGGCTACGTTGTGAAATCTAGGGAAGGAAGGATCACCTTCCTCTCCAGATTTGCAAATCACTTCCCAACACTGGCCTCCATGACTGTTTTGTGCATTTCTGGAGAATAATGGCTACTTAGCCCAAGAAATTGCGCAAATCCGTTCCTGGGCAAGCAATCCTTCCTAGCTGGAATTGTGCATTGTACAATCCTAGAAGTCAGCGGCCAGACTGGACTGTTAATTGCGTAGTTCTAGTAGTTCGTCAATCTCGTAGCAGCCCAGACAGTGCCTTGTGTAGTCTTGGCAGTCGGTCTCCCAATCTCCCGGCTGAAATTGAGCAACCTTCATGATCATTCACCCAGGTCTGTTTCAAGTCAGTTGTCATGTTCCTTTTGGTTTTCGACTCACATATTGGTTTCCATGAGTGTTGCCATCTCTCCAGGTATCGCAGTTGTTCATTTTCCTCTCAACAGTATAGGTACAATGGTTTCCAAGAGAGTAGAGATGAAGACAACATTCAGAGCACACTTGGGGATGCAATCGATCAAGTGTCTATGCACTTACCTACCCACAAAGAGATCAAGTTGTTCATAGACAAGGACATCAATATATGACAACAGTAGCATCATAGTGAGAAACATCATGAACAACAGCTGAAGACATCATACCAAATGCAACAAATGCAAGAGAAGGGTTGTTGACAACACGGAGGTAGGACAAGGTTGCAAGCTCAAGTAGGTTCATTGATGATGAAAGCAACTTTGGAGACTCCGGCTATTAAGTGATGACGTGACATGAATATTGTTCGAAAGTAGAAGATGGAACAAAGAAGGAATTGCATGTGCTGAAGCAACAACTCAGGAAGAACATGAAGCTGCACAGACAAACAAATGAGTTGCAATAGGAATAGGAACAACAATGGGCACAATATACACTCACGGATGAAACTACACTCGTACGAGTTAAGGATCCATCCCAACAGCTAACATAGAGTAGACATGGTGAGAAGTGTTTTTGATCGCATGCAAGGGATTCAGCATCATGCATGCTATTGAGTGCACACATGCAATCCAACCCATTCAACACACTCACCAAGGCGAAGACAAGAAGCAAGTCCAATTGGGGCTAAACATGTACTTTGGAAAGTTGATGTGCATGACCACCAGCAACACTTGAAGATCAACACAAACATTATGCATCATTGTGTTGTTGGTTCAACCATACCCAAGAAGACCATGTGCATGTTAGCAAACGACTTGGATAAAGGGGCCAAATCAATGCACCGGTTGCAATCGAGGCAAGAATTCGCTTAAGCAAGATGTCACCATGAGGAGCATGCACACCATCACAGATAACCAAGCTTGACATCAGCTCACCACCTTCACCATCATAATCATGTCAAAGAGTTGGTCTCACTGCAGCAGACCAAGTGTCAGTGATGTCTTGCAAGGCTTTCTCAATCCATGTTGTCTCACATGAGTACATTTGCATTGTAATGTTGAGTCATGTCAAGTGTAAGTCAAGTGTCAACAGTTAGATGTAACAGTCATAGAGAAGCTTAAGAGTCATGAGGGTAGTTGAACTGTCACAAAGGGGAATGTCAAGGTTCACCCCACCCTTTCCTATAAATAGTCGCTAATAACTCATTGTATAGGCTTTTGGTCAACCAAGCTTCTACTAATACTATTTTGAAGAAGGCTTGGACAATATTGTAACATGCCTTGGCTTCTCCACTGCACAGAGCTAGTACATCTCTTTGGAGGAGTAGGTGGATGTGGCTACAACATTCCACCATTAGGGTTGTCAGGTGTAAATGGATGTATTGTATGATTGTGACTTACACTTCTTCATATAATAAGAGCCAACACATTTTCATGCATATGTTGTTATTGTAGTTGGACTTCTCTGGTTTCTTTAATGATATATGTTGTTTAAATTCCGCACTTATGTATGAACTGATTCACATGAAATTATATGAATCTTGTTGTTATTGTATTGCATATGTTGTTAATGTTGTAACCGTCTGTGTCAACTGCTCTGCTGGACATCAGACAAACCTTTCACTGGAACCTTGCTATAACAACCGTCACACTCATCTCGGACTAATCTGTGAATGTTCTATGGGTTATATTACCTTGTATGATGTGATTGTCGCATCCGATTGGAGTTCTCCACCGGAAACTGTGCATGTCCTTTGTGTTGTGTGTTCCTAGCCAAGTTGGGACCGATCCCTTTCAACTTGGAACTCACCTTCACCTGCTTCCCCCTTCGAAATGTTGGAACCTCTCATACACCTTCCTTGACTCACTACATCAGTCACACCCTTGCTACTGACAGAGTTATTCTACTTGCCTCTATGCAACACCGCGATGAAGGGATTACCTTATGATCCACTTTTGGGACTCCTACACCAAACGGTCTGAGGTCTAATTGGGACTTCTTACCGAGAAGATCCCTTTGACATGTTTGTGTATCCAGTACCATCAAAATTTATCGCGCTAGAAGGAGGGCCTGATGACAAGCTATGTCCTCTCATCCAATTTTGAACCTTTGCATATCTTTCATGAAGTCTTGCACTCTACTTCCCCTAAGGTGTTTTTTGAATCGTGAAGAAGTCTCCATCTCAGGGAATCTTTTTGATCTCTTGTCCACTCACACGTATGATGGTGAGAGTGAAGGTCAGTTTGCTGCTTGCATACACACTTCGCGAATCTCCATTTCATTGGGTGCTTAGCCTACCGACTGACATTGTGAACTCATTTGACCACTTTTGTGATCTCATTGAAGACACGCTCTATCATTTTGATCCATACCATCTTGACTGAAAACTGTTACAGCAACGGAGGGCTCTGCATGAATCTGTTATTGATTTTTGTCAATGCTTCTGTGACTTGAAGTTTCAACCTCTGAGGACCCAGATGAAGTTTCCTTATCTTTGGGACTGGTTCGAGTATTTCCTTAAGAAATATGCCCATTCCAAGAGGAAGCTTGATATCAAGCATCGCTCAAAATTCTTCATTGATGGAACTACGCAATCCCATGTGGGAGTGGGCACTATCTCAACTGATTGTCTACCTCCGTCTCATTCAATAGCTCCACCATTGCCCAATGATGCTAACGATCATGCTCACACACCTATTCATCCTTCACACTCTCCCAACATCACTCCACTCGATTTTCGTGTAGATTTTGTTGTGAGTCCTTCGAGTCCTGATATGCATTCTTTTCTATGACCTCCATCTTCACACCTGGTTGTTCCTCCAAATGGTGGGGTCTTGTGTTAATCCATTCTGAACTCTTCACTTGTTGTGAATGAGGAGAAACCCACTAACAGAGTTGGTGTTGCACAACCAACATGCATTGTCATTCATGAAGAGTATGAGTGGGGGCTTGAGCATCAACACTCAGCGAAGGATGACTCCCTTCCATCTGAGCCCCCTCCATTCTTTCCTAACATCGTTGGTGAACTACTATCCATGATTTCACATGTGTGTCTTCATCCACGGATGCATCCATTATTGATCTTTTGCACAACACACTATATGTTAGCCCATCATCCAACAATGGAGTGGACCAATCATTCACTGGAAATCCACTTGATCCCTCATCTGTCTTTTATGGAAACAAAGAGGATGAGTTTGTTTGATTTTCATCTACCCCTTTGTGTGATTCATCCCACCATGAGGATGCCAACCAACATCCTGGATTTTATGATCTTGGTTCTCATGATCTCTTCACCTCATCATCCAATTATGATGTTGATTCATTCGTTGTTAATCCATCTAAGTGACGGGTCTACAAAGATCCATCTTTCCATAAAATCAAAACCCCACAGACTGTCGAGGCACTTCAGCCTGAGCTGATAGTTATGTCAGGCCCTCGCTATCCTGAGGATGGTTTTTCTTCCAATCAGGAAATTGTTCAGACACTCAAGGCTACTCATCACTCATCTATATTCACTCAAGATCAATTTAACACTCAGATTCTACTTCCTCTAGTCGAGCTACATGATTGCTCATGCATTGGAGGAGTCTTACATTGTAAGCACTCATGTGTGATGCAAGTTATCTTTGTTTCTTTCATTTGCTTGCATGTCACAGTCAAGAGTGTGATTATGCTTCAAAGTTACACGTGGTGTCATAGAACACCATGATAAGTCGACAGACCGCCCGTCATGCACATGTACTCACTTATGTCTCGTGGACACCTTGAATCACGAAGTGTGGTTGTCTTCATTGTTATATATTTCTTGATTGTTGGTTCACACAACTGAGTTTCTCATAGACCATGCCTTCACCAACATGGGTTTACCAATGCGCCAGTGGCTGCTTTGGAAGTATCCCTTCACAGGATTAGGCCCATTCACTATTAGTGTAGGAGTAGCAGTAGTGTTTGGTTTCGGTTGTTTTCTTCCATGCTTGTTTTCTTATGTGCTTTATTTGCTTGTTTGTTTGTTTGATTGTTTCTTTACTTGCTTCGCTTTCATTTTTCCTTTTGTTGTTTCTTTGCTTTGTTGATTATTAGTTCATTCTCTTGTTTCGTTCATAGGTTAGTTTTGCATGAAACCATGTATGAATCTTGAAGCAAGTTGGGAAAATTACAAGAGGGCTTGTAAAACTATCACTACTTGGTTATCTATCATCTCGCCTCTGTATGATGAGCTTGTTACTTTTACTCCATGATACGTTGAAGGAAAATACGTACTATTCGAAGTGAACCTTGGTGTAAACACAACAATTGTATGCTAACTAGTGTCACCTTCTCTAGTTGATTGTTTTTGGGTTAACCCTTTTCAGCTCCTTCAAGTAGAGTAAGGTAAGGGGGAAAACCTTAACAGGCACATCAAAGATACAATAAACTACTTCCCTGTTGGAACAACATCTTCTAATCTCAATAAGTCGGGATCCCTCTTTTGCCTCTGAAATGAATAAGTTCTATGCATAGTGAAAAATGAAAAAAAAAATTCAAGATGAAAAATGAATAAGGCGAAAGAAGAGAAAGGCTTCTTGCACAGGGAGGTGACGCAACTAACTTCGCTAGGGCACTGACCAGGCTCGCTGGAAACAAAGCTATGCTTGTGTTCCTATGTGACTCCACCAAGGTACTGTCTAGGCTTAATAGAAGTGGAGCAACATGAGAGATGAAACTAAGACTCTGAAGACTATACTACTTGTGCACCTATATGCCCCTCAACCCAAATCGAAAAAATTGTGTTTCCTTGGCTTGGAATGTGTGTCAATCGGCCAATGGCTTGGCAGTTGCTACATCTTACAATCAAGTTAGTGTGAAACCAAGATGAGCTAAGAACTAAACAATACTTCTCGAGGTGTTAGACTTGCTTTTCATGAACAAGTTCTATGCAGAGAGTTGGAGTACTACCGGTGTTTTGCCAAGTGTTGTAGCAGCTACAACCACCCTCCAAAATTTTTCCCTAGCCTGTTTTGGAGCCTCCCAAACAACCTTACACAACACTTTGTCTTGATTTGTCAAGTACTCAAGCTTCAGTGTTTTCCTCGCACAAAGGCAGCCTGTCGATCACAGTTGATCGATTCCCCTCACAAGTTGCACAAATATGGGTAGTAGTCAACTGCTCTATCCATAAACTGTGCAAATCTCCTGGGCATCCAACCCATCTCCCAGCCATAAATGCACATTTTTCTCTAGTAGTTGAGCAATCTCTTACATGTGTAGCTAATTTGATCGGTTCCCTCTAGGACTGAGCAACATAGAATTTCATGCATGGACTGCTTCTCTTGAGGTAGCATGCAATGGAATTCCATGTTTCAGGGATCTATGTTTAGCATTTGGAGGTTACATGCAAGGAGCAATTCTGAAACCTCCCACCAAGTGTCGCTTCCCGTAGATTCATGGCATGCACATCACAACCTCAATGTTATCAAAACTCATCAACCAAACACTGTAGAGCTCATTCCTTGCATCAATCTTGTAGCTCTAACATCCCATATCACATCTAGGAGCAGTCACCACATTTAGCTCAGTTGTTTTGGGGTAAGCCCACTTCTCATGCCTTGTGTTTTATTTTTGTCGCTTTTTGTGTTTTTTCTTGTGGGAGTATTGTTTTCTTGATTTCTTTGAGTGCCTACTATCATTCACATGTATTCTAGCTTGTCTTAGCTCTATTTCAGTTTTCGTGTCTATCTCAGTATTGTCGCATGCATGAAACTATTTTACATAGACGTTTGCCCAACCGACGAACAACCTCACCCACATGCATGTTGATCTATTTGCTAAATCTTTCTTTCATGTTTTGCATGCAATGTTAATCACTTCTTCTATCACTTAGTGTCACCATGAATTCACTGATGTACTTGCTTTCAGTTTCTCGTTGGTGAGTCGGGCCACCAAGGCTACATTGTGCAATATGGGGAAGGAAGCTTCACCTTCCTCTCCATAGTTTTGCATTCCTACCCAACACTAGCCTCCAGGACTATTTTGCACATTTATGGACGACAGTGGCTGCTTGGCCCAAGAAATTGCACAAATTTATCCTTGGGCCAGTAGTCCTTCACAGCTGGAATTGTGCATTTCACAATCCCAGCAGTCAACAACTAGACTAGACTGTGCATTGTGCAGTTCCAGCAGTCAGTTAGACTCCCAAAAACCTAGACTGTTCCTTGTGCAGTCTTGGTAGTCAATCTCCTAATCTTTAGGTAGAAATTTCACAACCTTCATGATCATTCACCCAAGTATCTTTCAAGTTAGTTCTCATTTTTATTTTTGTTTTAAACTAACAGATTGGCTGCCATGAGTGTTTCCATGTCTCCAGGTATCGCAGTTGTTCATCTGCCTCTCAGCAATATAGGTACAATGGTTTCCAAGAGAGTAGGGACAAAGACACCATTCAAAGCACACTTGGGGATGCAGTTGATCAAGTGTCTATGGACTTACCTACCCACGAAGAGATCAAGTTGTTCGTAAACAAGGACATCAAGATATCACAACAACAACATCACAACAACTAGTATCATGAACAACAGCTAAAGAACATCATCACTTGAACCTTGCTATCAAAACCATCACACTCATCTTGGGCTGATCCATGAGTGTTGTATGTGCTATCTTACCTTGTATAATTTGACTACCACATCTGAGTGGACTGCTCCATCAGAAGTTGTGCATGTCCTTTGTGTTGTGTGTTCCTATCAGAGTTGGGACTAATCCCTTCAACCTAGAACTCACCTTCACCTCCTTCCCCTTTTAAAGTGTTGGGACCTATCATACACCTTCCGTGACTCATTGCATCAGTCACACCCTTGCTGTTGACATAGTTATTCTACTTTCCTCTATCCGACACCATGGTCATAGCATTACCTTACAACCCACTGCTAGGAATCCTACCCCAAATGGCCTAAGGTCTAATTGGAACTTCGTACCAGGGAGATCCCCTTGAAATATTAGTGGGCCTAGTGTTGTCAACATTAGCCTTCTTTAAGGAAACCCTATTTCCTTTTCTTTCCATTATTATTTTATCATTAGAAAGAGAATCCTTTTATTTCACTTTCTTTTTCCTAAAGAGGAAGATATCATAGAGGAGAAGTTAGTTGCCTACCGTAGAGGGATCTCAAGGATGGTTTGAGGTAGTTCTTATAACAAAGGATTATATGTATGAGGGCCTTGTATTATTGTTAATTTGATTAATAAAAATCTCATTTCAATCTATCCCAACTCAATGAATTTCTAATATATATTATTATGATGAATTATTTTCTTTATTTGTATCATGATGACACTTTTCTTTGAGTATGCTAAAATCATGTTTTATTGTTTCATTTTGAGTTTATGTCATCACAAGGGATATGTGAGTAAGGATATATACCTATTCAATCTACTTCAAACTTTTTTTTGCAAGTGATCAAACCCTTCGCAACAAATAATAAACATTTATTCTTTTGCTATCTCATTGACGTGGGTGTTTCTTTTGTTAGGCTATTATCGTTTGTAACCCCGGCCATAGGAATAAATTTCTATTAATAGTCTTAAATCCTCCCCCACTAAACATGTTGTAATATCAACATATTCCAACGAAAATTTGTCTAAGTGCTCTGAACTTCCTCTTTTTGAATTCTCAAAACTTGACTCCGTACTACCATAATGCATATTTCCCTTACCAATTATTCCTTAATTCAAGTTTTTTTCCCATTGGAAAAAGTGGTTATAAATCAACTTTTACCAAAATAGGAGGTCCTATGGGTAATTATTTCTTCTAATTCTAAATTTGCATACCTGCAATCAAAATGGGAGATTTACATTATGCAACTCCACTAGGATCACCTTCATCAGCACTATGAGGTTTTCACTAATCGATGGGGAAAATCATATGGTCAACTCTCATGTTCTAGGTATCTCCAATCGATAAGTGGCAATTCTAATCTTCTCAAGTAACTTGAACGGTTATTTTAAGTTAGATGAACTTATTTCTACTTGATTGAATTATGATCAAGTTGTTAACTTGGATTTTTTCCTCTATCTTATCATGATACACACAACACTTTTTCACCTTTAATGCAATTTTCAATTGAATGTGATCCATCTCCAACTAATTTTTAAATCATTTCATGAATTCCAAGAGTGATGCAATTTCCCATATTATATTTTTGTAAATATGCATAGTGTCAATGGTTGTTACCCATTTTCAACTCAATTGGATTATATTCCATTATAAAACTCTTATGCATGTTATAA